>PVIU01011585.1:34656-64190 GCA_004026605.1 Ondatra zibethicus
ATTGTTTGTAATAGCCAGAACCTGGAAACAACCTAGGTGCCCCTCAATGGAAGAATGGATCAAGAAAGTGTGGATTATATACTCATTAGAATACTACTCAGCGGTAAAAAACAAGGACATCTTGAAGTTTGCATGCAAATGGATGGAAATAGAAAACGTTATCCTGAGTGAGGTAACCCAAACCCAGAAAGATGATTATTTAAAATATTTTATATTGTGACTTTCATTTTTCAGCTTTGAAAATAATACATTCTTCCCCTAAATCTTGCCATTGAATTACATTTTATTGCATTGTGATCAGAAATTTAATTTATTTCTGTTTCTTCAGGAATATATTTCATTTTTATGAGCAATTTGAGTAAATCTTTTTAACTTAAATTTTAATTTTTATATTCAAACTACACGAGGGATATTTGTACTGAAATTATGAAATAATTTTCTGTATATTGGTTATGTTACTTTATTAAAAAATAGTAAATGTATTCTTTAAAGAAAGTATTTTGTTTCTGATTATCAGTGTGCAAAGTAAGCATATAATAGGATTCTGAATATCAAAGAATATCCATGTGCTATCAGATATTGCTGGTTTCATCAAATTAATACATTTAGATTAAAAGGTTACTATGGAAAGATATATTTATTATTTTCTTTTGAATTAAAGTCAACTATAAGGCATAGTTTGTAAATATTACACTATTTTACATAAAGACATTAAAGCCTATTTTATGTCTCATTTCTTTGAACTCTCATTAGGAATTGGATTACTTATGTTTGCTGAATACTGATTTAATTATCTTAAATGCTTTCTGGAAGCCTTTCTTTTCTTTTTCTAATGAAATCATATATGCATAAAATAAAGTTAATATCTGTCTCTAAATATGGGACAGAGAGAGAAAAAAATAGGTTGGAATACAGATGACTAGGCATTTTATAGGAAAATAAAATATTTTGAAATACCTACAAGGAAATCCTTAATTAACCATAGCCTTTAATCTATTTTCTTATGTGAGTGCAGGAGTCTGAAATACGGATCATGATTTATGAATGTATGTGAACAGAATTGTTTATAAGCATGGAAACTGGAATGTCAGACATGTGAAGGGGGGAAACAAAGTGAAATGCACATGAATTTGTTCACATGCTCTGGTGAGCAACCTTTCTTTTGACCACCCCTCTCGTGCAGCCACACTTTTTCTGCATCTCTATTTAGAAGGAGCCAGGTATTTGGGTGGTCTCTTTGCATCTTCTCTATAGTTGAGACATTGATGTGGTTAATCTGTTAAGTAAAAAGCAACCGTAAGTTGCTTAGTGAACCCAAATATATTACTTTATGGCATTTTACACATACTGAATTATTTTATGAGCTTACAAAATGATGCTAAAGTGTTTTATGAGTTGATATTATTTCAATATTGCTTCCTTAATACACAATGTATATAGTTGGTTACTCAGTATGTTTTGAGTAGATAAAATAATAATTAACCAGTTTTAAGATATGATATAAATAGAGCTGGGTGGTGGTGGTGCACACCTTTAATTCCAGAACTTGAGAGGCAGAGGCAGGCAGATCTCAGGGAGTTTGAGGCCAGCCTGGTCTACCAATTGAGTTCTTCAACAGCCACACCTAATACACAGAGAAACCTTATCTCGAAAAAACACAAATATATATATATATATATATATATATATATATATATACATATATCATATACACATACATATATGATATAAATAAAATTGTAAGTTTAGGTAGAGTCATTTTAGGAAAATGAAATAAGTCTCTCTGTAATGAAATTATGAATGCCAGTCTTTGTCTTTCTCATAAAAATGCATGCTTAAATATGAAAATCAAATAAAATTTGAGAAGCAAATATTTTAATATGATTATTTTATTAATATATGACTTAGAAGTTTTATGTAAATTAATATCAGGTTAAGTGATAATCTTTTAAAGTTGTAAGGGTGGGTTAAAAAAGTATTTGAAAAAAGTATTGTTTCAAAGACAGTTCCCCTAGGGGGTAGGGGAATCTCTCACTCAGTAAAGAACTTGTCTAACAAGGATTAAGACCTAAATTAGGATTCTAAACACTAAGAAAAAACCCAGACATGGCGACCTCAGGCGCACACATGTTGAGTGCAGGCATCTTCTCGCTAATTATCATACATAATAAATACATAAACAAAAACTTAAAAAAATAGCTTTTGAAAAATGTAAGAAATATCTTTGTCCTGATATGAAAAAAGTAAGTGGACTGGACACATTTCACTATTTAAATATATAAAATTTTCAAATCTACAATGTTTAACAACTGATTTGTTTAGAAGAACTTAGTAGAAACTGCACATAAAATCACAGAACATGCATGATGCAAAGTAATGAAGGGTTTTTTCCTTCTTTTCCTTCTTCAGCTCCTATAAAAATGTAAGTCTGGCAACTCAGAGATATTATCACCATCTTCTAAAGTCCCATTTAAATAACTACAGAAATATACTATGTAAAAGAAGCCTGACAGTTGTTCATAATTTTCTCAAATACATTTCTACTGCAAATCCTATGACATCACTCTTTTGGTAAATGCTAGGGATGACAAACATTTGGAGTTATACACTAACAGATATTTAAATCTGCTGAGGGTAAGAATCTATATTTTCATTATAACTCAAAAATTTTAAATAGCTCATTCATTTCCTATTGTTCTAAATCATTCTTTAAATTATGATTTAAACTTTTATATAATACAACAAAAATTTAAATTTAAATTTTTTCTAACTCAGATTGTTAGGATCTAATAGTTTTAGGGGAAGAATTATTTGAACTTGGTGTGGGAACCCACAGATGTGTGTCCTGTTCCACCTTAACTAAAAGTTAGAGAGCTTAAGCTTAAATTTAACTTTTAAAGTTATTGACAAAAGGTCTGGCTACAAACAAGATATCCTGACTTAGGGTATGGTTACTTGGTGTTTGGGACATTATATTGCCCATAGAGGTGGATCCAAACAAAGGTTAGAGAATTCAACTTATTACTGATCCTTCATTTTATTTTATTTTGTTATTGATTTTATTTGACCTATACATTCTCCTCTGCTCCGACTCTCATCTTCTCCCCTCCCCTTGATTCTTCATTTTAAAAAAGGAGGTTTGGCCCAGGAAGCAGCTGCCTACAGTATACTTGGCTTAGGGTGTATTTGCTGTATATTCTGCCCAAAACATCAGGATTAACTCAGGAAATAGTGGTTTGAATTTTTAAGTATTGAAGCAGGTAATTGTTCTGGTTATCCTTTGTGTTATGTTAAAGCAGTCTTTAACATAAAGACTTTTTGTCTTCTTCCTCACTTTTTGGGTTGGGATCTATAAATGGAAAATTAATATGGGCAGATTGGGTATTTGCCATTCATTGAGTTACCCTCCCAGTACTATCCTTATATGTCTCTCTATTTCTTATATATCACTGTCTATTCTACCTAACATTGTTAATCCACATGTCCTTGCCTTGGAACATATGAGCTAATTGAGGCTGGACCACACAAGATGTCACTCCAACATGTGACTACGACAACTTGGTAAAGTTATAATTACCTGAATAACCAGAATATCATTCTGCTGTAAGCATTCCTACAGCCAGTAGCCTTTAAGTTACCTGCCCACTTGGGCGTGGCCTCTTATACTATAAATGGTGATGTAAAGTGCACGTTCTCTCTCTTCCAGCTGCAGGATTCAGTTGGTATTCCCTGTTCGTTCGAGAAGAGGACTATGATCTGTGAATCTACCCCTAAATAAATAACCTTTTATTATACTTAATTCTGGGCTAGTGTGGGATTTCTTTTTAGTGTCCATCTTCATCTGGTGACCACATGGATCCTAACTCCACACCTACCAGGTGAACTGGTCTAAAAGGCCACAACAGACAAGAGCGCAGAAGGTCTCCCACCCCCCACCCACTTGGCTTGCTTTCACATACTAAGTCTTTTTTGGAAAACCTCCTCCGGCACAGAGGAGCTAAGTGCACAATGCAACTTGAAAATTTCCAAGGCTCATGGAAATCTCCCTCCCCTGCCCCCACTGCTGCATTCTTTGCTGCGCATGACTTGCACAGCTTCTGGTTTGTGCTCCCTGCTCCTGAGTTCTGGGCTCCTTGCTCCATGTATGGAATTGATTTAATTGCTTTTAAATTGTCAATCAAAGCATATTTCTCAGTATTTAACCAGCACCAAAGCGGCACAGGTCTGTTTGTGGCACCAAAGTTTGCGCTGCTGGTTGCAACTCTGCAACCACGACAACTGCTGGACAATAAAGATTATTACACCTAAAATAATTTACCGGACATCAAACGCAGGTAAATATTTTATTAATTAATAAAGCAATAAACTTGAAAGTTATATAATGGCACACAATATTACCATAGAGAATTTTAATAACCGTTTTGCTAATACTATGGATTATATTCTGCAAGGCTTACATGACTATTGTGATACATCCATTTATTGGATATTGGGACTGAGGTTTTTATTCATTTTATATGCTTAAGAAAATGGTTTGATAATAGAGCCAAGAATGAGGCACTTTTAGAAATGATACAGTCTTTACAAGACTAATAATGAACAGCTAGCTGACAGGATTAATACCATCAAAAATCAAAGTTACCTGAAAAAATAATAATATTGAAAAGGATAACATTAATTTGACAAAAATTCAATCCATGTCAAAGGGTCCTGAGAAATTATCTGAAAGAATTCATACTGTTGAATTTGACAATCAAAATTTGTTAAAAAGTTATGATAGGTTAGCTGATAAAGTACCTCTCCAGGAAGCAATCTGCACACTATCCAAATAATGTCCAAGGATGAGATGTTATCTTTAAAGGAAAAACTTCAGACCTTGGAATCACATGTGAAGAATGAGGACCAGAGACTAGGTGCCTGAATGAAATCACTAGAAATATATACAGGCCAGGAGATTCAGGCTTTACAAAAGATAGTAGTAAAAAGATTTGAGTTTGGATTGCTCCTGTAAGCACTGATCTATTCCCAAGAGAATGTTACACACAGAAGACTGTCCACTTGGAGCTTGTGTTCTTCTTGGCAAAACTGGCCTTTGGGCAAGGAACTGCCCATGCATCGACTACTGACAAAATGCACAATGTCTGGACAGAACAAGCAGGATACAAGGAAAAAAAACTGTTAAATCTTGCCAAAACAGAGTAAGAGAGTTTTGAAAAACTTCCTGCATCTGTAAATGGTCTGTCAGTTTCTCTAGGCCTTAGTCAAAGTTGGTTGCTCTAACATTGCAAATGAGACTTTGGGTGATTGTCCAGGTAGCCAGTTGTCTCTGTCATTTGTTCCACATTTTGGAAGTTGCTTGTTGCACTTCCTGTTTACTCAAGTAATATTATTTCCATTCTCGGGTCTTCGTTGGGGTTGAAGACTAGATAGTTGTAGTTACTTTCCTCTCATGACTTGGCCAAGTTGTTTATAATACAAGACTTAAAGTCCTTAGGTTAGGATAATTGAAACATTTATCACATTTTTTGCTTGATATTGTTTATGCTGGTTGTAATTCTTATTTTTATACATGATAATTATTCTTATTGTATACAATTTTTCATTAGACTTAGAACTCTCTTATTTAAACAAAAGGGGTGGTGATGTAGGAATTCCTACAGTCAGTAGCCTTTAAGTTACACACCCACTTGAGCATGGCCTCTTATATTATATAAATGCCGATGTAAAGCTTGCATTCTCTCTCTCTTCTGGCTCAGATTTCGATTGCTGTTCCCTGTTTGAGCAGGGAACTCTGATCCGTGAGTCTACCCCTAAATAAATAACCCTTTATTATACTCAATTCTGAGCTAGTGTGGGATTTCTTTTTAACATCCATCTTCATCATTCTGTTCGGATGAATAAATATATATGATCCATCAGGAAGTATGATACTCAGGATCAATGGTATTCTAATATTTGAAGTGCTCTTTGTATTCTTTACATGAATTTAAACCATAGTTTCCATATGAATATATGGAAAAGTACTAAAATTTGATAGACCCTATACTAAAGATCATAATACTTAAATCAATTTTACACACAGAAAATGTAGTGTGCATGTAAGTCACTCTGGACACACATGATTTGTGACATGGTTTCATGGTATAACAAAGACCTATCATGTTGTCATCCTTTGGTTAACATAAATATATTATAAAACCTAGATCTCATTTGGAATTCCTACTAGTTTAGGGAAAAATAGAGTCACTTGATGAAAATCTATGCCAAAATATTCTGTGAAATGTGGTGTTATTATCAATTTGCAGGCCAGAAATGCTGTCATTATCTAACAGTATGATGTTTTGCAGATACTAAAGTGCCAGAAAAAAAAAAGTGTTTTATTACAAGGAATACATAGGCCAACTTTATAAAATAAATCATCTTTAAACTACCAAACCATTCTTCCTAACATTCAACTTGGATAGAAAACCTAAAAATCTTTTAGTTCAAGGTTATCAGAGTCAAGCAGCTAGAGTTGGTAAAATTCCAAATCAAAGCTGAGCACTTGAAAGAAGCAAGGTGTACTCTGTCTTGAGGAACCATCTCAAACAGAAAAATGCTATTTGTCGTTTACTTTCATGCAGTGAACAGATGGCAAAGTATTTGGGGCAATGTTTCTGGCAAAAGGTACAAAGAACATTGGCTTCTCTTAGGCTATAGTTAAGTACCAAAGTTCCCAAATCTCCCCTGTTGATTTTGAAATGGGGAGTAGGTTTTATAGATATTTTTCTCCTCTTCTCATTTTCTCTTTGCCATTATTAGTCCTGTTGTAATGTTTTGTCAGTTTTCTTCCCTATTATCCTAAGTTCACAATATCACAGTGGCAAAAGAGGCTTTATCATAATAAGATACACGTGCACAGTAGCAGTAAGGATCACTAATCTATATATTGCGTTATTTCTTTTATGCAGTTTGAGCAGGCATAGTGATCAAATCTGATTTGGCTTAAAAAGGAAGCAATGACAATTACTTTTAAGATGTTTCAGTTTTAATGCTTGGAAAATGACAAGCAGTGTACCTTATAGAGATAATCACATCATAACTCATGATGGTTTTTCTAGTCAGGAAATATATAATTTTATTCAGAAAAAAAAACACCACCTCACAAAGTGAGGTCATAATTAAGAACAATTTTCTGAAAGAAAATCTTCCTCCCTTTTTCAACTCATATTTGCAATTCTAACACTGATGAGAACACTAATGCTCTTTCAATTGGTTCATAAAGGACTGTGGAGTCAGAAGGTGAGGATAAGGACTATCTCAGTGAAAAAAATTATTCTCAGGATCTTAAACCCTTAATACAAATAATAATTTGCTTCCTAGTAGTACTCATGAAAGCGAGATTAATACCCTTCACTGTGATGTCTGCCCATGTACATAAAACCTACACAGGTGTAATGCTCACTTCCCCTCATCTTTTTATTTTCCTAGTTTTCAGAATAATTTTAGAGTTACTGAACTAATGAGCAGATGGACTTAAAGCACAGTCCAGCCATTCTACCACATCCACCTCCGAGAAAATTCTTCCACTACTACAACTTGCCTTAGTGTGGTACCTTTACTATAAATGAAGAGATAATATTGAAATTATTAAATGAAGTCCAAAGTTTAAATTTAATTCTTAGCATCGTGCAGTTTGGTGAATGTCAAACAAGAAGTGGCCTCATTGTTTTTGTGTTCCTTTTCCCTTTCTCAGATTCCACAAATGACAAACAAAACAAAACAAAACAAAACAAAAAAAAAAAACCCGCAATTCTTTTCCTTGTCGTACTGGCTTATTTTGGCATCATATAATCATCTTCAGTTTCATCCATTTTCATACAAATAACGTTTTTCTTTTGTAAGGCTGAATAATATGAAACTGTCTCTATATCCCACATTTTCTTTACTGAATAATCTTTATAGTGCACTCTTGTATAATTCCTGGATTACTACATTTGTGTACAGAACTTTAGTATTTCCTGACTCTGGTTTCTAATGAGTATATCCAGCAGTTTTGTAGCTAGATTGTGTACTAGTCCTATGCTTAGGCTTTTGAGAAAACTCCATGTTTTTGTTGGTTTTTTTTTTGTGGATACACTAATTTTTATGTCTTCAAGCAACCAGTGAATATTTCTTTTCCTTCTGAAGTGATACACAGGAGAAAATTATTGACAATAATGTTAAGTCAATTAAAGTTTTAAATCTTTTTTTATTGATGGACAGACCAACAGATGGCACATGCCTCTGAAAAGTCTCCTGATACCCAAGCTCAGGTAGAATGAAAAAAGGTAGGTTCTGTTTCATGATATAATGCTATATTTTGTAGCTATAAGACTTAGAATTTGAGGTAATCTAGCATAGGCTTTACTTGATAAACCCAGATCTTTTTCATTGTTAGGTTACAGTGGTTTTGCCCACTCACATGGATGTGGAAAAGTATGCTACAGTGCAATGCCTCTATAGGTTTGGTTGTGTGGAGTCTTGTGCTTTGCAAAGCTAATAGATTGTTTAAAATTTCATTCTTTTTTTATTCTTTTATCTTTCATACAAAAATTTACACTTCCTCCCCTTCTCCCAGTCCCCTCCCACTCCCCCACTACCCTTCCTCCCTCCCCCTGCTTCCTTAAGAGGGTCCAGTGTACCCTGCCCTGTGGGAAGTCCAAAGACCTCCCCCCTCCATACCGGCCTAGGAAGGTATGCATCCATATAAACTAGGTTCAAAAAAAGCCAGTACATGCAGAAGAGATAGGTCCCAGTGCCATTAAAATAGGCTTCTCAGTCAGTCACCAATGGCAGCCACATTCAGAGATTCCGGTTTGATCATATGCTCATTCAGTCCTGATACAGCTGGATTTGGTGAGCTCCCATTAGATCAGGCACACTGTCTCAGTGGGTGGACCAGCCCCTCGCAGTCCTGACTTCCTTGCTCATCTTCTCCCACCTTCTGCTCTTCGACTGGACCTTGGGAGCTCATTCCATTGCTCTGATGTGAATGTGGGTCTCTTTCTCTACCTCCATCCATCGGACGAAATTTCTATGATGATGATCAAGATATTCATCAGTATGACTATGGGACAAGGCTAATTCAGGCACCCTCTGCTCTGCTCTTCAAGTACCTAGCTGGGGACATCTCCGTGGACACCTGGGATCCCCTTTAGAGCCAAATCTATGCCAATCCTAAAATGACTCCCTTAATGTAGATATCTTATTCCCTTCTCCAATATCCACCCTTCCTCCATCTCCACCATCTCACTCCCCCAAGCTCTCCCCAGGCCTTCCCTTCTCGCTTCTCCCTCCCCCCTTCCATTTCACCCACACCCACCCGTACCTCCACCACTATCCCCACTCCCGTGCTTCCAACTTTTGCAAAATTTTTACAAATTCATGGAAACTGAACAGTCAACTACTGAACCACTCCTGGGTCAAGGAAGAAATAAAGAAACTAAAGTCTTCCTTGAATTCAACGAAAATAAAGAAACAACATACACTAACCTATGGGACACTATGAAAGCAGTGCTAAGAGGAAAGTTCATAGCACTTAGTGCCCACATAAAGAAAACAGAGAAAGCACACATTAGTGACTTAACAGCACACCTGAAAGCTCTAGAAAAAAAAGAAGCAGACTCACCCAGGAGGAGTAGAAGACTGGAAATAATCAAACTGAGGGCTGAAATCAACAAAATAGAGACACAGAAAAGAGTCCAAAGAATCAATGAAACAAAGAGCTGGTTCCTTAAGAAAATTAACAAGATCAACAAACCCCTCTCCAAACTAATCAATAGGCAGAGACAGAACACTCAAATTAACAAGATCAGAAATGAAAAGGGGGACATAACAACAGACACTGAGGAAATTCAGAGAATCATTAGGTTTTACTACAAAAGCCTGTATGCCACAAAATTGGAAAATGTAAAAGAAATGAACAGTTTTTTAGATAAATACCATATACCAAAATTAAATCAAGACCAGGTGAACAATTTAAAAAAGCCTATAAGTCGCAAGGAAATAGAAGCTATCATCAAAAACCTCCCAAACAAAAAAAGCACTGGACCAGATGGTTTTAATGCAGAATTCTACCAGAACTTCCCAGAAGAGCTAATACCTATAGTCCTTAATGTGTTTCACATAATAGAAACAGAATGGTCATTGCCAAACTCTTTTTATGAAGCTACAATTACCCTGATACCAAAACCACACAAAGACGCAACCAAGAAAGAGAATTACAGACCAATCTCACTCATGAACATTGATGCCAAAATTCTCAATAAAATACTGGCAAACAGAATCCAAGAACACATCAAAAAAATTATCCATTATGATCAAGTAGGCTTCATCCCAGAGATTCAGGGCTAGTTCAACATATGGAAATATATCAATGAAATCCATCATATAAATAAACTGAAAGAAAAAAAACATATGATCATTTCATTAGATGCTGAGAAAGCATTTGACAAAATTCAACACCCCTTTATGATAAAGGTCTTGGAAAGATTAGGGATACAAGGTTCATATCTAAATATAATAAAAGCAATATACAGCAAGCCGACAGCTAACATCAAATTAAATGGAGAGAAACTCAAAGCGATTCCACTAAAATCAGGAACAAGACAAGGCTGTCCACTCTCTCCATACCTCTTTAATGTAGTGCTTGAAGTTCTAGCAATAGCTATAAGACAAAATAAGGAGATCATGGGGATTTGAATTGGAAAGGAAGAAGTCAAATTTCGTTATTTACAGATGATATGATAGTGTACATAAGTGACCCCAAAAACTCTACCAAAGAACTTCTCCAGCTGATAAATACCTTCAGTGAAGTGGCAGGATACATGATCAACTCAAAAAAATCAGTAGCTCTCCTATACACAAAGGATAAAGAAACAGAGAGGGAAATCAGAGAAACATCGCCTTTCACGATAGCCACAAATAGCATAAAGTGTCTTGGGGTAACACTAACCAAGGAAGTAAAAGAATTGTTTGAGAAGAACTTTAAGACCTTGAAGAAAGCCGGGCGGTGGTGGCACAGGCCTTTAATCCCAGCACTCGGGAGGCAGAGGCAGGCGGATCTCTGTGAGTTCGAGACCAACCTGGTCTACAAGAGCTAGTTCCAGGACAGGCTCCAAAGCCACAGAGAAACCCTGTCTCGAAAAAAAAAAAAAAAAGACCTTGAAGAAAGAAACTGGAGAGGATACCAGAAAATGGAAGGATCTCCCATGCTCCTGGATTGGTAGGATCAATATAGTAAAAATGGCAATTCTACCAAAGGCAATCTATAGATTCAATGCAATCCCCATCAAAATCCCAACAAAATTCTTCACAGACCTTGAGAGAACAATTGCTAACTTTATATGGAAAAACAAAAAGCCCAGGATAGCCAAAACAATCCTATACAATAAAGGAACTGCCGGAGGCATTACCATCCCTGACTTCAACTCTATTACAGAGCTACAGTAATGAAAACAGCTTGGTATTGGCATAAAAACAGAGACTCGGATATTAATCCACAAACCTATGAATACCTCATATTTGACACAGAAGCTAAAAGTATACAATGGAAGAAAGAAAGCATCTTTAACAAATGGTGCTGGCATAACTGGATGTCAACCTGTAGGAGAATGAAAATAGATCCTTATCTATCACCATGCACAAACATCAAGTCCAAATGGATTAAAGACCTCAATATAAATCCGACCACACTGAACCTATCAGGCTGAGCCAGTTTCTTTATTAACCAGTGGTATTCACAACATACAAATGGGAATCCCACATTAGGGGCCCTCCTCTCTAAGATAGGAAGGTGAAGATTTAAGTTGGATTATAGTCTTCTTTGAATTCATTGAAAAACAAAGCTTAGAGATGTCTAATTTAATTAGAACCCTTAAATGCCTTCATATACAACTATGGTAAGGAGAAAAACAGAGAATGACTTTTTTTTCTATAAGTAAAATAGCTAAATTACCCTAGAAAGTGATAGTGAATTTATTGATCAAACTTTTTGGCAACCTGGTAGTCAGGATCTCAGCAGCACAGAATACTAAGTGGATTAGTTTTATGAGCAACTTTTTATTTGCATATTTGTGAATAGGGAATAAATGACTTGACCTTTATCTGAATAAATTTGGAGCTAATATTTATGGTGTTTGTACTTCACCCACAAATGTCTTGAAGGCATGATAAGCATGTCATTTACTTTAGTTTGCATTTTTGCTATTATATTACTTTTAATTTACAGTGTGGTATTAAGTAAGTACAAGTGCTGAATGCAGTGTGGATTCATAGAAGGGATTCTATAAAATTCTTGATTTGTTAATAAATTTGAAAGATGGATAGCTTGTTACCTTCTTTCCCATGTTCATTTCTCTGCATTATTATGCTTAGTAATAAGAAGTGTTATATACAATCTGAAAAGGTCAAGAAGAGAATTTCGATCAATAAGTTTATACATATGACAGTGATGAAACACATTTTTTGATGATACCTTTATTCATTTGACAAATTGCTAAAAAGTAACTTAAGAGATTCTTTCAAGAATCTTCTTGTCCATTTACCTATTATATTTCAAAATGTAGTTTAAAATGGAAAATAGTGCTATTATGTCAAGAATGAAACACTTGGGCCCTCTGAAGGAATCCTTCTTCTTCTTTACTCTGGCTTTCTGTGAATCCCTCTTTTCTTTTTGAAAACGAAGATAGAGCTTGAGGGAAGGTGGTGTATACAAAGAAGATCCCCACCAGTCACTTTCTATTCCATTCTCTACCTAGGCAGATAGAATAACTATGTGACTGGTTTGTCCCCAACGCAGTAAGAAGCAGGTTAGTTTCATTTTCTTTTTAATATTAAGTGTGTGTGTGTGTGCACGCACGCGTGTCTGTGTACATAAGTGGGTTGATCACATGTTGTGATAAAAGTCAGAGAACAGCTTTCTAGAGTCCATTTTCCTCATCTGTCAGCTATCTCACAAATACTGCTGCTTCCTCCAAAAGAGTGAAGCAAAGTATAATCGGGAGTTTGAGTTTATGAATTAGAGAAAACTTGGTTCTCTAGGTTCCTTTAGAGCAGGAAGAATGCTTTTCCTCTTGTTGAGAAGGACTTAAGTCCAGTTTTAGAGCTATTAGTTATCTCCAAGATATGCGTGGCAGAGCTGTAATCTCTGGGTCATCACGCATGCTAGCTGTTGTTGTGATTCATAAGTATCATACATGGGTAGGACTATTGTTTGTTTCTCTCCTTCTGTTGTTTGCAATGTGATCTCTGTTTCTAGGAAAGTAATCCTCTAGGAAAAAGAATCCAGGTCAGATCCATCTCTGGGAGCACTGAACACTGTGTCTGAAGTGCAGAGGGTCTTCAACAATAGGACCTTATCTTCCACCTCTAGGGGCAACCAAGGGGCATTGCAATAGGCTGAATGTTTTCCGAGTCTCTCAGACAATTCTGACCTGCAACTCAAATAAGGCTTTTTATGCCTGGTGTTGGGGTTATTGTTAGATGTATTTAGGCTCTTGGAGGGAACATTATCAACCCAGATGAGAAAATTTAATCTAAACTATATATAAATATAAATGCAAAGTTCAATGAAATTTAAACTATATATGCATATTTGTATACAGACACACATGTATCATATACTCTTAGGTAGATATTTAATAGTGTTGTGCCATATGACTTTTTTCAGACATCCTTACTTTTACTCTCAATTCTCTTTCTATATTTATCTTCTTCCCTCTAACTTCCCCCTTTCCCATTTTCCTTATCATGTCACTTCTATCATATATTCCTCTATCTATGGATCCCCCACACCCTACCCTGGCATTGGTACTATTTAATTAACTGAACCAATGAGTTTATAATGACTCTAGGATATATAGTCACAACTGAAAGTTTGAATCTAGGGCCCCCAATGAGACAGAAAATGCAAAATTTTACCACTAACATAACCACAAAATCAGAAATCATAATATATAAACAAAAGGCCTGTAGGGTACAAAAAAATACAAAAGGTTGGAAAAAGCCCAGACAAAGGATTACCTAAGTCAAAACAAGCAGGACTCCAAAAATACTGTTGAGGATTTTTTTTCTGTGTTTTGTTTATAACTAGTTATCAATTGGAGAATGATTCTAGGTAATGGATTGAGGTTTCTCTCTGCTACACTGAGTACTGGAACCACATCTGGCACATATGTATACAGGTGCTTTGCATGTGGATACAGTCTCTGAGTTTATATGTGCTTTGGTCCTGATGTATTTTAAAAGCCTTGTTTCCTTTGTGTTCTTCAACACATTGACTTGTCTGATCTTTACGTTTTTCTCCTCAAGGTTTCCTGAGGTGTGAGGCAAGAGACTTGATATGGACATCCTATTTAGTACCAAATCTTCTAAGACGTCTCATTTTCTACACATTTGTTCAGCTGTTGGTCATTTGTCCAGATGTGGTATTTATTCCTATCACTGCATAGGGAATTTTTTTCTGATGAAGGCAGAACAAGACCCTGATCTGTGAGTATAGCTGTATGTCCTTAGGAGTCATTTATTTTTTATTTTGTTGCTATGTTACTTAACAGAACAGTGCTATTTGGTAACTAGGCTCAGGGTCTTGGTCACATGAGCAATGTTGGGAATGGGCTCCATCTCATGGAGTGGAATCTAAATGGAATCAGATGTTGGTTAATTAATCCCACAAGCTATGTTCCACTACTGCACTAGCAAATCTTGCCTGCAGCTTATCATTGTATATCAAAGAATTTGTAGCAGGCTTGTTGGTTACCTTTCTCCTTTAGTAGCATGTACCACATTTCTAGATCCATTCAACTGGTGATGGATGTCTAGGCTATCTTCAACTTTTGTCTACTACGAACAAAACACCAATGGATGTGGTTGAGCTCGTATCTCTGCCATGGGATTTAAGTGTCATTTGGGTAGATACCCAAGAATGGTAGAGCTGGATGTTGAGGTATATCATCTCACAGCTTCCTGAGGAATTGCAAGAGATTCCCATTGTTTGCCATATATAGAATGTTTTCCATCTTTCCCGGCATGACTTGTGATTTGTTTTATTGATCTTGGCCATTCTGACTGATATAAGATGAAATCTCAAGGTAGTTTTGAGTTGCATTTTCCTGATGGCTAAGGATGTTAAACATTTAAGTTCTTCTCAGCCTTTTGTCTTTTACATCTATAAGCTATTTTTAACTGTGTTGTGTTATTACCATTCAATTTTGTGCTTTTGTAAATATTTTAGAAATTAGACATCTATCAGATGTAGAATTTAAAATACTCTTTTCTCATTCTTCAGCTTGAAATTGTGTCTAAATGATGGTGTTCTTTGTCATACGGAAGCTTTTCAACATGCAATTCCTCACAAAACTTGAAAGAAAAATTTTCAACTTCATATGGAGATACAAGAAACCCAGGATGACTAAAACTATCCTTATAATAACAAAAGAACTGCAAGAAATATACTATCCCTGACCTCAAATTATACTACCGACCTACAGTAATAAAATTAACATAGCATTAGTGTAAAAATGCACATGACAATCAATGAAATAGAATTGAAGTCGCAGACACAAATACACATGTCTATAAACACCTGATTTCTGATAACAGAGCCAGAAATAGACACTTGAAAAGACAACATCTTCAACAAATGTACCTGAATAAACAATATGATTGCATCTAGAATAATCCAAGTTCAAGTTTCACATTTAGGTCTTTGATCCATTTGAATTTAGGTTTTGTTCAAGGTGGTAGATATGGGTCCAATTCTTTTTATTCTATATATGAATCTACATTTCCCTATCCTATTTGTTGTACCAGTTTTTTTTTTACTTTAGTTTGTTTTCGTCAACTTCATTAAATATTAAATGACTAAAGTTACTATATTTACTCATGCTTGGGATTTCTATTTTGTTCTATTGGTCTACATCATTATGTGTCCTATTTTCATATTCTTTTTATTTATATGGCTCTATATCATATCTTCAAGTCTGGAATTATATTCTCTAAAATATTGTTATTTTGCTCAGGATGGTTTTTACTCTCTGAAGTCTTTGTAGTTCCATATGAAATTTAGAATAGAAAATTATTTTCTGTTTCTGTGAAGAATGAGATGTGATGTGGGATTTCTCTCTGTATGCTATGAATATGTTTTATTACAATTCAATTAAAGAAGCTATTCAGCCCATGGCTTAGTAGAGTAAAGCAAGGCAGAAATTCTGAACAGAGATAGAGGAGAAAGAAGGTGGAGTCAAGGACATGCCATGTAACTGATGAAGGAGAAAGATGCCAGCTGCCAGCCAGAAACTTACTGGTAGGCCACAGCCTCATAGCGATACACAGATTAATAGAGAAGGGTTAATGTAAGATGTAAGAGTTAGCTAAAATTATGCCTAAGCTACTGACCAAACAGTGTTGTAATTCATATAGATTTTGTGTTATTATTTGGGTCTGGGTGGCCAGAAAACAAAGGAGCAGACTCGGAATACAGAAATGGGATTTTGGTTGGGATTGCATTGAGTTTACAAATAACTTTGGATAAATGACTATGTTAACAATGTTAATTATAACAATCTATGAGCATAGGATTTCTGTTAATATTCTAGTGCCTTTCTTTCTTTCCTCAAAGGTTTAAAGTTTTATTATAAAGATCCTTCACTTACTTGGTTAGGTGTATTCGGAAGTATTTTGTTTCCTTAAAGGCTATTGTCAATGTGATTATATCCAGGTTGTCCTTTTCTGTATGTTTGTTGTTTGCATATAAAGAAGCTATTCATCATGCAACCTGATTCTGTATCCTGCTACATTGCCAAATTTGTTTATTGTTTCTAAAATTTGGGTAATTGATAATATAGAGTATAATTTTATAGGAATTGGTATAGACTTCATTTTTCCCTATTTGCATCCGTTTCCTTTTCCTCACTGCCTTACTGCTCAAAATAGTATTTGAGCAGAGTATGAAAAGTGAATTGGAATAGTGAATGCCCTTGTCTCATTCCTAACCTTAGTGGGTTTAATTCAAGATTTGTTCCATTTAGGATGATGTTGTTCTTAATACATAGCTTTTATTATATTGAGGTATGTTTCCTCTAGTCCTATGTTCTCAAGGACTTGTATCAGGAAAGCATGTTGAATTTTGCCAAAGGCTTTTTCTGTGTTTACCAAGATGATTAGGTGATTCAGTCCTTTTATGTCGATTATTGCACTATTGAATTCTGTTTGTTTAACAATGCCTACAATCAAGAAATAAGGCCAACTTTGGTCATGGTCAATATCGTTTTGATACAATATTGACCATGTATTTGCTTTGAAAGTATTTTACTGAGAACTTTTGAGTCTATGATTATTAGGGATAATGACCTATAGTTTTCTATTTCTGTTGGTTTTTTTTTTGACCTGGTTTTGTTATTAGAGTTATCCCATCTTCATACAAGCAGTTTAGAAGTGCTCTTTATCTTTCTCTTTTATTTTTTATTCAATGACTGTAAGCCGGGTGGTTGTGTCACATGCCTTTAATTCCAGCACTCCGGAGACAGGGGCAAATGGGTCTCTTTTAGTTTGAGGCCAGCCTGGTCTACAGGAGCTGGTTCCAGGACAGGCTCCAAAGCTGCAGAGAAACCCTGTCTCAAAAAACAAAACAAACGAACAAACCAGAATTGACTGTAAAACCCCATGCACAACAGTATATGACCAATACAAAACAAACTCAAGTGATTTTAGATTTTCTTTATCTCATAATGCTTTGTCACTCTTTTTTGTTTTATTTTCCTCATAGGTCTTCTGTGTATATAATGAATTCCAGTTTTATTCTTTTATGGGATTTCTCTATTCATCTCTGCAGCTACATATGTTATTTTTTGAGCTTTTCCTCTCTCTCTTTTTCTTCTGTTTGTTTTGTACTTCTCTGGGTTGTTTATTTATATTTTATCTAATTTTATTTTATTACTATTAGTATTTTTTAATAAACTGTTTGTGTCCAAATGAGAGTGAAAAAGAAATGGTTTAAATTTAGTGGGATAAGGACATAGTGAGGTATTGGAATATGGGAAACCTTAAGCAGAATATATTAAAAATCATTTTGCAATAAAATAAACTCTGAAGGATTGGATGTAGATATTCTTTGAAAGTGATAGAGTTCTGTCGTGACACCACCTGTTCCAGGACTGACTTTTTTGCTAGAATGCCATTATTCCTATTTCAGTATCCTCATTTCTTATAGAGCTGTTTAGGTTACTGACTTTTTCTTGGTTTCATTTGGATGGTTTGGCTGAATCTAGAAACTCATTCTTTTTTCCCCTTAGGGTTTCAACTTAATGGAATACAGGTTTTGAAAATGTTCCTCTATAATTTTTTGAATTTTGTTGCTGTCTATTCTAACATTTCCCTGTTTGTTTCTGACTTTGCTAATTTGGATCCAAACTTTCTTTCTCTATGCTAGTTAGACAAGGAATCTGTAAATTTTAACTTTTCAAAGAACCAGTTCTCACACTCGTTGATTCTTTATATTTCATTCTAATTTGTTGATTTCTGCACTGATTTTTATTATTACTTACTACTGTCTGGGTTTTGATTGGGTGCATTCTTGTTTATCCAACCTTTTTAGTTGCATCATGAAAGCACTTACTTCTGTTCTTTCTTTTTTTTTTAAGTTAGGAGCTTAGAAATAAAATTTCCTTAACTTGATTCTTTTTAAAGTTTTATTGTTTTGTTTTCAATTTCATTACTTGTAGGATTATTTATTTCTTATTTAATTTCTTTTTTCACACATTTCACATTCACTAGTGAGTCTTTTAATCTTCATAAATCTGTGCTTTAGTAAAGATTTGTTTACCATCAATTTTACATTTTACAAAATCTCACAAAGATAGGTTTCAGGCAGTTATTTCAATTCTTTTGAATTTTTAAAGATTTTTTCATGTCCCAGAATGTGGCCTATTATACAGAGGCTTCTGTGTGCTGCTGAATAGTATGTTGACTATTTGGTATTTCTATCATTTATGGCTATAATTGGAAAGTTTATTTTTCATGGTGCCTAGTAACATTTCCTGAGAATTACTTTCCTGTGTTTTTTTTTTTAAAATAGTCCTTATTCCCTGCTTATTTCATCTAGATTCTTTATATTCAAGTCCTGAAGTTTTGTCTTCTGTCTTGTAAAGTTTCCTTTGAATTTTCTGGTAGAATTATTGTATTTTTCAATTCCCTATTGAGTTCATCTTGATTCTCCTTCAATGTCTGTATCTCATTATTGGAATATATTCTCACACTCTGAATTGTTTTCATCATTTCCAAAAGGCTTGTATTTTTGTTTTTTGTGGCATCATTCAGTCATTTATTATCAAGTTCCTGATCCTTAAATTCATTGAGTTGTTTGGGTTTTCTTTAAAGTCCTTGATTTTGTATCTGCTTTAAACTTCTTGAAATTTTGATGGAGTTTAAGACTGTGATTTTAAACTCTGTATCCTGAGTTTATTTATATCATTCTCATAAGTAAATATTTCTACAGTTCTGGTAGGCTTGGAGAGAAGATACTGGTTTGCTCATCCATGATTTGGTAATTTTGCAATGAGATTTGTACATATGGATTTTTTTCTTAGGTCATAGTTAAATATGGACAGAATGGGTTAGGGCAGAAAAGAACATGCATGGTTGGGCTGAGTCTAGAGCATGAAATTGGTGGCAGAGTAGAATGAAGTCAGGTTGACAGAGAGGGCTGTGTGTGTGCAGGATACATGCTTTGTCCTTCAATCAATCCTGGAGTTTGGGGGGGATATCTGGATGCATGGAAATTTTGGATAGTCTGTGGGGAGGGATCATCAGTTGGGGAATAGCTAGGGAAATTTCTGCAAAATACCTAGAGATATTTTGAGATACAGGCAGCAGAGGTCAAACTAGGCCACACCATTGGATTCAGACCTGGGATAGATCTGGTGATCTGGGGAAAAGGCATGCAAATGGAGGTCAGAGAGTCTCACCAGCACACATCTTGGGCAAGGAGGTTAAAGGTATGGCTGTATGGAGAAGTTGGATGCAGCACAGATTGGACCTGTGAATAGTGGCATGTAGTTCCTTTTGGAAATCTAGAGGTTTGTTTGCAGCACAATGAGGATTGGCATTTGAGACCCTGTGATATATCTGGTGGGTTATCAGAATGTGTGGCTGGGGAGGTCAGTGAGGCTAACAATGTAGACTCTGGAGAAGGAGGTATGAAGTTGGGATAGCATATATAGTAGGTTTGTAGAATTGAGATTTATTTTTATCACCTGGTAAATGATCTTGGGACCTCAAACCAGTATCTGTGATGTCTTTTCTTGTCTTGTAAGGACAGGCAGGTGGCCCTCTGGTTACATCCTTCTTACAAATTTCAAGGAGACATTTTTAGAGAGTTTCATAGCTCTAACAGAATTAAGGGAGGATCAGAGATATAAAGAGGAGGCATTGAGTAAAATAATGGGAGTTGTGTAGTTTTATACATTCAGTTCTTCAGTTCTTATTCTAAAGCTGAAGGTGCTCTTTATTCAGTAATGCCACAAATAAAAGGCTGTATAGCTCTGTAAAATTTCATATTATATCAACATCCTTCACGTTGGGTAAAATGGGTGTAGACTTAATTGTCTGTTAGATGAACATCTGTTACTCAGTTTAGAGAGGTTTAATTACTTAGTTGATTCTGGATTGCAAAGTACTTACAATAAAGGTACCTTACAGTTAAATAAAAATAATTTGGAATAAGTTCTTTTCTTTTCTTCTTTTGTTTTTAACGATTAATGGGGTATGCATGCATGTGTATCTGTAGTCATGCACATATGTGCATACACAAATGTGTTTGTGCTTTGCTTTGTCTTATGTGGAGGCTGGTAGTGTCAGATCTCTTTCTCATTCACTTTCCTGCTCTTGACAGAGTTTTCCCAATGAATCTGACCTCTATATATTCAGCTAGACATGAGGACAGGGCAGGGCCATCCATTCCCTCATCTCTGTTCCTCCAGCGCTGGTTTATAAGCTTGATGAGCAACTTGTCTGTTAATGATTGAGAGTTGAGATCAAGTCCCCATGCTTGCACTGGAAGCACTTTAAGGACTGAGTTATCACCTTTAAAAAGTTTTCTTAATTTATTGTATGTCGATAACTAACCTGAAGTCTATAATCTATGTGATAAAACATCAAGGTGAGAAATCAGCTTGCTGGCTAGAGAAATGAGAGTGGAGGGGATAGGCATAGAGGGTCTGATGGTTAATATGATCAAAATACAGTCTTGAGATAATAAAATATTAATATAAATTAATAAATGTGGGGGAGAAATCTGAAATTTTGGTCATTGGTGAATCTATAGAATATTATGCTATATAAAAGTAACATCACATGAAAGATATCACATATACTCAAATCACTCCCTGTGAGTGGGCAGGGAGGAGATGGGTTTAGAGTTTCAAAGAGAGAGGGGTGATGATTTTTGGAGATGCAATGTGGAAGAACAGAGTGACAGTGATAAATAATAATGTGTTACATACTCAATAAAAATTGTGATAAACTTTAAAAAATAAAATTCTAGAACAGAGTGTTTGTTCTGACTGTTTTATCAAAGTCGTCCCCACACGTTCAAATGAGTGCTGTGAAATGCCACTCTTAACGCTTCCCTTTGTAAGTCTTAAAATTATAACTGCACCCACACAAATAAGTAGGAAGTGCTAAAGGGTTCTCTTCACTCTGTTCTATTGCAGAATATCTATTGGGAAAGACCAGTGTGCAGTTCCTCAGAAGCCTACTAGTTTCTGATTTTGGAATTGTAAATAAAGGTTCAAAACTAATCATCATAAATGGAATGTTCTACAGACTAAATGTAAAAGAGGTCTACAATTTAAATCTAATAAAATAAAAGTTTTTCATTGCATTTAGATAAAAGTAAATTTTATCTAGGTCAACTGTGAGAAGGTTTGAGGATATTAGTTCCATGACACATTCAAAGTATAGCCAAAACTCATCTGTGTACCTATTAACTTTCACTGAGTATAACATAAAGATACAACATGAACAATAATAGCTTTAAATAGTTTTGTAGTGAACTATACCATATGTTTCTCTTTGAACTTCTCAGAATTCCAATCATTCCAAAACTTAAACAGCTGCTACCATTTGGAGATAATTGCTATAAGATGCATTTTGTCCTTCCCTGCGTTGATTTCTCCTTCGGTCTCTCTAAGTGCAATAGGGCACTTAACACACTCCTCATCCAGAATTTGTCTGCTGTACTCCTGCGTCCACTTTGCAAATTGACTACCTTTATCCAGGAAAAAAAATTATATCTGCAGGTGCTTATCTTTCCAAGGTGCTGTGAAAACTGACGATAAAGATTTAGCCTTTTGCTTACTGTGCATTCTCAGCAAACATCTGGATTAAGTCTAACCTCTGACAAAGTAGCAAGCCTCCCTTCCCTGAATGATGGATTCTGATTGCTTCCCAGAGCTGCTTACACAAGACAAACAGAGGAGAATAAAGTCAGAATCAAGGCAGGCTCATTCACTCTTCCTTGTTCTTTGCCAAAAAAATTTAAAGAGCATCTCTAAATCTGAATTTTCTCTGCTGGGATATTACTTTACATGAGTAGATATGGTTTTAGAACTGTGGTTAAAAACTGTGATCCAGCTGTTGCAACAAGCTAGGCTTAGCTACCTGTCTCCACAATGCCAACCAAAAGCACAAGTAACAGTGACAACTAAAAAAAAAAAAAGAAAGAAAGAAATGAAATATTTATGCAATATAGACACATTATGGAAAAAAAGGGTATACTGACATAATGTTACAGTTTACATAGAGGGAAAATTAAGGCATTAAAAAAAGTATGGATAATTAAAACATCTTGGTCAAGGTAGGATCTGATTAATCATTGTCTCATTTCTGACTCTGCAGGGTGCACTGGAGTCTTATGGATGATTATCACTTGAGGGATCAACCTTGGATCTTAGGAGATGCTTGCTTCTATCTTTCCCCTACAGACTCGCCTTTATGGATAAATACTCTTCATCTTGGAACAGTGAGTTGTCATGTAAGATTGTGCTGTTTTGGGAATCCATGCTAACCTAACCACAGGCTTATGACTACGGCTTAGCTTTGTGCCTTCAACACTGCAGGGGAATGACAGCCATCAGATAAGCACTACTTATACAAGTCTCATGTCTTTGTGCAGAAGTGAGCAAATAAACCAAGATAAAAGTTGACAGACACAGAAACAAGGGAATTTTTCCTGTTTTTAGTTTTCCTCTTCAAGTAAATCAATAATTTGTAGCAAAAGAAGCTGCTAAGTACCTTTTTCAATTGTGATAAAAATGAATGCAATGTTGAGTAATAAATAGATCTTTTTCTTTAATATTACTCAAAAGAAGAGTGTTTTGTTGTATTTCAGATAAAAGTATAAAATGATTTGAAACATTTCTCTGTTTCATGTGGTTCTTGTTGGGCAAAAGATTCTCATAGCTTAGGTTAGCCTCTCATCTGTTAATTAGCTGGGAATGACCTTGAGTTTTTGATCCTCTTGCTCCACTTCTCACATGCCAGATTTACAGTTCTGAATGGCCACAATCAGTTCAGCTCTAATACTTACACCTAGAAAAGTTTTATTTCTAATCTCTATAGTTTTATAAAGACTGGAAAATAAAAGAATGTGAATTGTGACATTTTTATGGATATCATTAAATTATTAAATATATTGATTACTAAACACCTATGTAGAGAATGTTCATTTTCCTTTAAGACAAAACCAGACCAAAGGCAAGTCTGGTTTGATTTCATAATTCCCTACGAAATGAAAACTAAAATGCTAGCAGCAGAAGCATCTCTCCCAACACCCCCTTTTCTTAAAACAGCCAAGCACATGGAACTTGGATTGCAGTGGCGGTCGTCTATTACACATTCTTCCAAATTCTGTTGGAAAAAGTCTCAAACTATGAAATTAGTTAAAAAAAATAAAACCTACGATGAATTTTCTTATACAGTGGATCATTCCAAGATAATTTAGCTAAGTAGTATGAATGAGAATCCAGCAAAGAGAGAAAGAGTAATCAGTTGAAAGACTATAGACTAGTACTCTTTAAGCTGGGTAGCCTGGTTAACAAGTTCCGATTGTCATCACTTTTGTTTATCTTCATTCATCAACCAATTGTTACTGCACTTAGGCATCACATCCTGTACACCAACTGAGATTCCAGTTACTTACCCTCATAAGCCAATTATATGAATCAAATTATTAGTGGAAATTAGATAAAGAAGTATCATTTAACATGGCCACATTTAAAAGGAGGGGAAAAAGGAATCCACAGAAACTTACCAGCCTATCTCCAGGATCGTGAAGTAAGAGATAATATTACTATGAAATGGTGATTCACATTTCTTATGGAAGTTTATTTTAATAAGGACCAGAAATTCCTACAAATTTCCTTGCCATATTTTTTAGCTGCTGTGTTCTATGCTGTCATCGTGACAAGATCATAAGTGACCTCGGAGACTAATCTCTGTCTGTCTGTAACGTATTATCTTGATTAGGTTGAGTTGTGATGATTCACCCATTTTAGGCCATTAGGCTGTCCTGCAAGACTAAATAGAAAGGATAAACTGAGCTGAGCACTAGTATTCATTTCTCAGACGATAGATACAATGTGAACAAATACTTCAAGGTCCGATCTTCCCTTCCAGGATGGACTGTACCATCAAAATAGAAGCCAAAATCAATTCTTAACTTCTATAATTTTTTTCAGAATATTTTTTTCAGTAAATGAGAACAGTAAATTAGACAGAAAATTGGTATTGAGAGGGTAATTGTCACTGAGATAAAACTGACCACAAGGATATTGGAACTTGGAGCTATTCGGTGGGTAGAATGAGGAAGAATTCAGTACTTTGGGACTAGAAAGGTCATAGCATGCTCAGAGAATTGATTTATGGTGTATTTTGGTGTGAACTTGGAAGATAAGAGATGCAGATAGTTGTGGTGTGGATAATAGTATTTGACTGGCAAATAAAGTCTCTACAGAGAACTGTGCTAGGGGTCATGTGTGTGGAAATTTTGGTATAAAACGTGGCTTTATTCTGTCAACATAATGAAAACTTAACAGACTTTTAATTTAAAGGTAATGGGCTAAAATGCCCAGCAGGGGCTATTTTATGCAGGTTGTACTGAGAAAGAAGTAATTATTAAAAACACCAACACCAATGAAAGGCAAGCTCCTACAGACACTGAGGAAATGCAAAAAAAAAAAAATCACACCCATTTAAGGATACATCTTGTGAAGATCCAAGTTCATTTGACAACGAGCCTAAAATGGAGGTGTATCCTGCTCCTTAATGGCAAATGGCAATGGGCATATTTTGAGAAGAACAGCAAACGGCAGCTTATGTAGCTGTGAACCTTCTAAGGCTGGCAGAAGAATTTGGAAGTGTTCTCCAAGGGCACTGGAATTTATGGCATGAAAGGTACCTGATTGAGGAGGTCCTGGAGTCTTGCTGTATGGTTTCAGAAAGCAGGTGAGGACAGGCAAGTTGGGCCATAGTTGGGATCTCTGCAAAGAGATCCTAAGATGATACTGTGTGATGTTGGAGAGGTGTTGCTTAATTAAGTTGCTATGGGGATCCCAGGATAGTAGAAGGAAAAGGACAATGAGATATCAGCCAAGAAAACCTGCAGGCATGTAGGGGAGCCATTGCATGCTGCATGTGGCAGGAGAGTGGCATTTGGACTATCTAGCCCAGCTAATGCCACCCTACATTTGGCAAGTCAATGTAAGTTGTGCTCTCATTATTCAATTTTGGAATAGGAATTCTGTGCCAATGTTTATGGGAAGTATGTAGCTTGGTTTTAAATTTAAAGAAGATCCATGTTGCCTTGACTCACAGACAAGACATACATTTTAAGCTGTAAGAATTAGTAAAGACTACAAGGGCTTTTGAAGTTAGATTTATCTATGTGTAAATAATGAAAGATGTTTATATCTTTAGTATAATATATCATTGATTATGATATTTTCCTCATCATGGCATACCTGACCTTCCAGTTAGCTCGACTGAAGTTTAATATAGACATCTTCATGACTGTAGGTTTCATCCAACCTTCATTCTTTGGTAACCTTTTCTATTAACCTTTCCAGGACCCTTTCAGATGTAAGTCATCTCCTAAATCTCTGGTAGTTTTTGAATTCAGAAATGTGTTCCCCCATACCTTTAAATCTATATGTCTGAAATAGAATTGATCAGAAATTTAGAGCCATTTCCTAGAGTCTTTGTGCAGAGAGAAGCTTTGTATAAGCACCAATTAAGAAATATGAATGTTCTGATGACTTAGCCAGACACCTCCTTACTATCCCACAGATGTTTTAACAGCTTCCTTCCACTCCTGGAAGCCCACCCTCATTTAGTCACAATAGAAAATATACAACCTCACAGCATGACCATGATCAGTTAAATGTCAGACAGGAGAGAAAAATGTTCAAGGTGAAGAAAAGCTAGTAAATTATTTAAGTATCACAAATACTGTGCTTTCAAACCTTAGCTGTTTTTTTTTTCCATTGTAGCACTGAGATTTTAGCTAAAAGAAGCAGAATGAGTAAAATTCATGCATGTATCATGATTAAAGGAGGAAACTAGTAGTATCACATCAACTCAGAACAGTATGCTTAGGAATTATTGCTGCTTTAGTTAGAAGCTGAGACTACCACTGCCTTAGCTCTCAGAGAACAGAGGTGGCATAAAACTCCGAAACTGATGCAAATGAAAAATCAGAAAGGAAATATATGTACAAAAAACAGTAAGGAAAGAAAATAAAAGTAAAATTACAAAAAAAAATACAGTGCCTACATAGGATGTAGTTGCGTTAAGGCAGAGACAGAGAAATGTATACAGAGGCTTCTGCGTTTAATGTTCATGATTAAGTGTGTGTGTGTGTGTGTGTGTGTGTGTGTGTGTGTGTATGTATGTATGTGTAAAATACATCATTTACAGTTTTATTAAAACCTAGAAAGGAAGACATTCTCAATTTGTCTTTACCTTGACCTTACAAGTGTTACAGCTTATAGCCTAGATGAAAAAAATAAGACAAAATCATGCATACACAGATGATGGTTATGGTCCATCATGGCCAACACTGTATAACAATTTCTTCATCTGGGACTAGCACCAGGGTTGAGGGACTCCAACACTATGATTTAGAGACTTACCGTTTGATTTCCATATGTAGTATTTCCTACAGGGATTATAATTCCCAGGTCAATATCCAAATTATAACTTTTTCTCTACCACATATTTTGCAGTAACTTTAGAACTTCAGTTGTATTTGTCTCTTAGTATTCTATTATTGCTACTAAATATATTTTAGTGATTTGATTTGAATATTTATGTTTGGAATATTTTAAGGTATATTTCTTTGTGTTGCAAAACAAACTATGTTTTTCTATTTCACTATCTCTATTAACAATAACATTCCTTTGATATTATTAAATTAGGAAGAGTTCCATATGCAATGAATCTCCAAAAACAAAATTTTAAATTGATTATCTACTCTATATATTCTATGTTTTGACTCAATGTTTTCTGAAACAAAGTTATTACAATGACATTTACTACTATAACTTTTTGAACAACAGCCACCATAGTTTGTCGTGAGCTGAGTCTGTAAGCACTCAATATTTTTCATCTCTGATTTCTTTGACAAGTAACCATTATTATGTTTCTTTATCACCAGTATCTCTGCTTTTAAAAGGTATGTCTGCACAGCTAGCCTTTCCTCTTAGTCACAATGAGTCACTGTCAACTGAGTATTATAGTGAGCAGTCACTGTTGCTAATTTTATAACTGGCAAGTTGTAAAGGAAAATAGCAAGAGGACCAAACTAGTCATTGTACTCATTTTTAGTTGTAATTAAAAAGGATATTTTTGTACCTGAAAATATTAAAAATTAATTACAAGTATGGTTATTAAAATTGACAAAGTAAATATAAATTATGATATTAAATAACACCATCAAATTTATGAATAAAAATCAAAATATTACTAGAATATTAGAAGTGTTCCATATATCTCAAATTAATATAAATTATCTCAGAAATATGATTATAACTTGCTTTAGTACAAAAAATTAAATTTACTAAAACCCCTTCATATTAAAATAAATATTTTATAATTTTATAATATTGAGGATAAATTTTATGAAATGATTTAAAATGAGTGACACTTTTCTCACATGTTAAGAAAGGAAAACACTCCTCCACTGCTGGTAAGAGTGTAAACTTGTACAGCCACTTTGGCAATCAATATAGTGCTTTCTCAGAAAATTGGAAATCAGTCTACATCAAGACCCATCTTTACCAGTCTTGGTCATATACCAAAGGATGCTCAATCATATCACAGAGACACCTGTTCAACTAACAACATTATTTGTAATAGGCAGAACCTGGAAACAACCTAGATGACCCTCAACTGAAGACTGGATAAAGAAAAGGTGATACATTTACACAATGGAGTATTATTCATCTGAAAAAAAAAAAACAAGGACTTCATGTAATTTGTAGGGAAATGGATGAAACTAGAGAAAAAAGTCATCCTAGTAAGTTAACCCACACCCAGAAAGACAAAGACAGTATGTACTCACTAATAAGTGGATACTAGATATAAAGCAAAGATAACCAGTCTACAATCCACAGCCCCAGAGAAGCTAGGTGACAAGGAGAACCCTAAGAGTGACACATGGATTACCCTGGGAAATAGCTGTGATCCCCTGGGTAAACTGGGAGCTGGGGATATTGGAGGGGAGAGGATGGAGGATGAGAACATGAGGAAACAGAATATTTGAGTTGGGCGAGGGACAGAATGGGAGAGCAATTAAAGCAAAATCTTAATAGAGAAAGCCATAGGGGGTTAAGAAGAAGCCTGGTGCTAGGGAAATTCCAAGAAATTCACAAGGAGGACCCCAGCTAAGACTCAGCAATAGTGGAGAGGGTGCCTTGCTGTGGGATAATGGTCTATACCCTGTCACTTATATTTTAAATAAATGTTGATTGGCCAGTAGCCAGGCAGGAAGTATAGGCAGGGTGACCAGGCAGGAAGTAGAGGCAGGGCAGCAAGAGTTCTAAGAAGAGGAAAGTTCTTTCTGCAGTTGTGATCCAGCCACAGAAGAAGCAAGATGTGACTGCCTCACTGAATAAGATACAGAGCCACGTGGCTAACATAGACAAGAATAATGGGCTAATATAAGTTATAAGAGTTAATAAGAAGCCTGAGCTAATGGGCCAATCGGTTTATAACTAATGTAGACCTCTCTGTGATTTCTTTGGGACTTAACAACTGCAGGATCTTTCGCCGCCACATTCAGAGAGTCTGGTTTGATCATATGCTCATTCAGTCCCAGGCCAGGTGGATTGGTGTGCTCCCATTAGTTCAGGCACACTGTCTCAGTAGGTGGACCAGCCCCTCACGGTCCTAACTTCCTAACTCATCTTCTCCCACCTTCTGCTCTTCACCTGCACCTTGGGGGCTCAATCCATTGCTCT
>PVIU01011586.1:0-64150 GCA_004026605.1 Ondatra zibethicus
TTTACAACTCCCATTTCCATTATTTTTGTCTATTTTCTTGTCTCTGTCTTGCTTTTCTTTTTGCTATTTGTCTGTGTATGTTTTCAAAATCTGCCCTTGTAATTCACACTTCAAACATGCCCTCATCTCATTGTTCATATCTGCCTGGGACATTTTCATGATTGATGGAGTAGGCTGTAGTGTCAAAGAACCAAAGAAGAACAACTCACCTTGCTCTTTCTTTCTCCTCTTTACTGTTACCCAGCCCCATTGGATTTAGTGTTTCTTTAGCATTTAGATCTGCTGCAACTTTGTCCACACTCTACAGCTTTTTACATTCTATGCATTACTTGTACATTTGCTAATTGTGAACCTGTGTTCTGACTGCATTATGCTTTGGTTTACTATTGTTTCCTTTAAGCATTCAGGCCCTGGGCCACTGGTGGTGGTGATATAGAGTATGCTTTTACTAAATGTTCTTGAATTTTAGTAAAGTCTTACAAGTTAATGGCTTGGAAAGCTTCTGAGTGGAAGATTTATACAAGGGGCAGTAGGAGGCTCAGCTATGTGGATCTGAAATTCAAGAGAACCATACAGACTGGAAACAGTGATCTACAAAATACCAATAAGAATAGACATGAAATAATGATAATATATGTTGTCTTTATTGTGGTAGATCCCCCAAAGTAGTTCTTGGACAGATGTAAATGATATTGAATAATGGTTTTGTGTAATTCAGCTTTTCTCTCATGATTAAGATTTTTATTTTCCTAATACATTATACCGAAAGGCACTGAGCTATAGAGATGGAACTATCTGTCATTAGTTCTGAGGATGTATAGATTTTTTTGTATTTCTATGTAGCCTGCTATGGTTTGTAGTCTATAAAACACCAGAAAATATCATTGTTTTAAATTATTTTACTTTTCTCATTAAAGAACTTACGTGATTCCCTGAGGCACATAGGAAATGTGTCTTGGCCAATGAGATTCTCCACATCCTTCCAGCATCATTTGTTCTCACCAATGTCTCTGTGCTCCTTTGCCATCTGCAAGCTCCTTTAAGCATCTCAATATGATTGCACTACATTTCTCAGCTGGGACTTTGTTGTTGTTTTGTTTTACATGTTTGATGTGTTTCTTCCTTGTTTCCTAGTATTTGTTGGCTAACATGTTCATGTTCAGTTGAGCCCTTATAAAATCAGCTAATTGTACTGTCACACCCATATCCTCTTCATTCTGTTATAATTTTCTATTTACCTGTGCATCTATCTACCTATTTTCTGTCCTTCATCTATCATCTGCCTATCATCATCACCTATCTACCTAGAAGCTATCAGTCTATCATTTATCAATCTATTAACATATTATCTCTTTTCCTTACCTTTCTTCAATACAATACGGTAATGACAGATAGACTTGGATATTTCATTCCCTTTTATAATCCAGTGCTTATATTGTCATTTGAAGATACTTAATAATTACTCATTACATGAACAGTGTCAAGAATTTAACATACTCAAAACAGTTACAAAATGGTATTTAAGCATGGGGATTTGGATAATGTTCTCACACACCATTCAGAAAAATTACTTCATATCTGTGCCTCACTTACCTTATATTTAACTTGAAGATTGAAATTACCCCATCTCATAGGATTACCATTAGTTTTTATTTATTTATTTAGTTGCATTTTCTGAGACAGGGTTTTGATGTGGGATTTCCCTCTGTATGCTGTGAATATGTTTTATTACCACTGATTAATAAAGAAGCTGCTTTGGGCCTGCGCAAGGCAGAAGAGAGCTAGGTGGGGATACCTAAATAGAATGCTGGGAGAAAGAAGGCAGAGTCAAAGAGAAGCCATGGAGACTGCTGAAACTTTTCTAGTAGGCCACAGTCTTGTGGTGATGCACAGATTGATGACAATGGGTTAGTTTAAGATACAAGAGAAAGCCAGAAATATGCTTAAGCTATTAACCAAACAATATTCCAAGTAATATAGTTTTTGTATGATTATTTCAGGGTTGAGCATCTGGGAACGACATGACAGTTTCTCACCAACAAGGTTTTTCTGTGCATCCCTGGCTGTCCTGAAACTCACTGTGAAGAGCAGACTGGCCTTTAACTTCAGAGATCTGCCTGGAGTGCTGGGATTAAAGGCATGAACTGGCACTGCCTGATTTTAAAATGATATTATACAGAAAACCTCCTTGTTCTAAGTTCTACTTCTATGCCTACTATACACTGAAAATTCAATAAGTTCCTTTTTTTCAGCAGTATAAATCACTTAATGGATTCTACTTTTACTAGGAAGTATTTACTGAATCTCATTATATGCTTAATGCTTTGTTGATGTTTGGTACTACAATGACTAAGAGATACAGTTGTCTTCGAAAGTATTTCATGAGTCTAAAGATACTTTTATCATTTAAATAACTTTGAATTAACTTGGAATGTTTCACCAAGCTTTCAACACAGAAATATACTTTTGAAGAATTGAATTCTCCCTTTTACTTTGTAATTCATAAATAGCAATTCAAATATCCACCAGGAATCAGCAAGTTGGTATTTATTAAAATACTCTGACTCCTGCAAAATCCTCCCTTCAGCTCATGTTCTATTGATCCTTAACTCAATGAAGAGAAGCATAAAAATCTCATAATGATTATGCTCCTACTCCAAAATCTGTGGCTTACAAGCTCAGGATACAGTTGATGATACTTTCCCCTCATCATTTATCTCAGTTTAAAGACAATCCATCTTTGCATTTTTCCATCGTACATTGAGACAGCAAAGAAGCTGTATGTGGTCCATGCCTGAAACCAACTTTTAAAGTGTTCAAAAATCTGTTCCTGCATATTCTAGTCCCTGTCCGTTCCTGCAAACATGCTTTCTTTTAATCACCACCTCCTGAAGTAAAAGTTATCAGAGCTCTCCTCCTCCTTTAAATATGTACTTTGAAAGTCATTTTATATTTAAAGTCCTTTATAATTCCATTGCATATTGTCTTATTTGTCAAGGATTTTATTGTTCACTGTTTTATAAAGCATATTTTCAGGGCTTTGCTGATTTCTCCCATGTGGAAAAATATTAAGAAAAAACCTTTTCCAGCAATCCTTAATGTATCTCTAAAATGTTATTATCCTACATCTCCAGACAAACGGTCCTACAGGCTTCTGGTAAAACACTGAAATACACACCCAAAAGTCAGCTATATCCACAGTCCTGTGACCTTTCAGAGTATTCAAATCAAAGCTATAATACAAAATATAATGCCAATCCTATGTTACACTATCATTCTGGCCTCAGAGGTGTTGGAATCTGCCCTTCTAAATAAAGTGTGGGAGAGATGGCATTTGTGAGGAGTCTTGTGAGGAAGTAGAGATATCATTAGGTCGGATAGTATAAGATACCATTTACTTTTCCTTAGAAACTTCTAACAGAAGATGAATGCATTTTTGTGAGAAGTTTAATAAAATAGTGTTATGGTGGTTAATTTTGGGGATAGAAGACATTTAAAATTAATTGGCTCTTTATTGTCACTCACTCTTTTCTTAATAAGAATATTTTCAAGGAAATTTAGTCTTATTAAGTTCTTCTTTTGACATTAGAAGTCTTTAGATTCAAATATTTTCCGATTAAGTCTGTAGGCCAGAAATGCTCCTTAATCTGAACCTATTAAGTGATATGAATATTTAGGTTGTTGTCAATATTGACTTCTTATTTGACTCTTAACTAGTAAAATTTCAAGCAGTTTTCTCTCTCTCTCTCTCTCTCTCTCTCTCTCACACACACACACACACACACACGCACACACACACACTCATAGTTTTGGCCAGAAATACATTTTTAATTTATTTTAACAACATGGGGTTTCAACTTAATGCAAAAATTTTTTAGAACTAGATATCAACAATTGTTTTTTTCTTAAAGAAATAGTATAGTATTAGCATAAGCAAGTTCAGTATAGTGCTTCTCACTGCACAAAACTTGAAAATTCTTGAAGATGAACTGGGCACTCATATTATACTTAAATTGGTGAAGTATGTCACATGACAGAAATAATTCAAAAAGGGAACACTAGCTTTGAAGCCCACTTTGAAGTGACTGCTACCATCCATCTCTGGGACTGCATGAGGAGAAACAGTAGATTCTTCATGATCAAGATACTCTTAACCTTCTGCTGCACCAAGGCGAAGAAGGTGTTCCCTTCTCAATAGTGTACCTGGTGCTCTAAGTAACATTTGCCCTTTCTGGAGGTCCAGATTAGCATAGTAAGAATGAAGAGGAGCCAAGCACCTCTTTCATATGGATGTAGAAATATCAGAGGCTGATTAGTGAAAAGCAGTAACACTTAATTTAAAATGATCTTAGATCAATATGAAATTATTATACAAATGTAATTAGGATTAATTTCATTTTCTTGAAGTATCAAGTCGTATCTTTCATGGCAAAATCACAATGAAGCAAGTATAGAAACAGAGGCATAAACAGCGATGAGTAATAAGAGATTTCAGGAATACAAGCCCATGTCCTATGTTCACAGTAGTTTAGGGGAAGAAATAACCTTGATTCTTTTCTTTCGGGCTGTTTCATAAGGCTGATGAATTGAGGGAGACTTTTTGGAAGAGTGATTGATATCTGAAGAAATAAACAGAACAAAATTTCCTAATTTTCAGAAAGAAAATAAATGTACATATTTCCCCTTCTGCCAATTGTAGAAAAAGTTGATTATCATGTTCAATGGTCAAGGAAATAATTTCTTTCTTCTGTGACCCCATCTTTCTTTCTATCTCTTCTTCTGTCTGTCTCTTCATCCCTTTCACTCTCTGTTTTTCTCTCTCTTGATCACTGTATCTGTCTCTTTGTCTCTCTCTCTCTCTCTCTCTCTCACACACACACACACACACACAGACACACAGACACACACACAGATACACAGAAACACACTTGCACACATTTCAGATACAAAACTAAGATTAAATTCTATGTTCTTGGCATAATTGATATGGGATCTTTTTCTGCCTTCCCAATACTGATAACGAAAGTATGATTTTATAGACAAAGAATATTCAACACAACACAAGCACTATCTAGTTGATTATCTTATGTATTAGGGTTTATGATTATGAGTACACTGATAGAAATAGCGTATGGCTCATGAGTGGATCAAAATAAGTATCTCATATTTGATGTGCACACAATCTTATCTTAGGTCATGAAGCCAAAGCTTCAAATGGGCCCCCAACCTCTCCCTGATCTGTGTGGACCACAGCTCTCAGCAAGTAGTGGTCCCTGAACCACTGGCTCTGCCATGCGCCATCTGGAACTTCTACTCCCTGGTGATACCAATTACAAAAAATTTCAAGTCTTCAATGTCACCTTTTGGAAATCTATATATCATTTATGGAGACATCCAATGATACATTTGAGAACAAAGATGGCAATAAAAGAAAAGTTGTTAGAGGAATATACAGTTGTAGTTTAAGAGTTGTAGTTTATCCACAGTAAACGCAAAATAAAGGTGTGTGTCTGAAAGAAGTGAACAGAAAAAGCAAACTGAGCAATTGCTATGTTCCTGGAGTCAAGTTAGTGGCTTTCAATGCCTTAGTTCAGTGCCCAGACAGGCCACTAGTCACAAGAGCACATCAGAAATCAGAGGGTTCTATACATAATCTAAGTTCCTCAAGAAACAGCAAGCAATGATACAAATTCACTCAATCTGTATGCATTTGTTTTTTATCTGGTGTTTACTTCTGACTTTCTGGAGTTAGGATATGATTTTCCATGAGAGTGGGAAGATATATGAGGCACATAATGCCAAATCACAACTATAGACTAATAGGCTGCATGAATATGTATATAACCTTCTATGATATAACATGACAAGTTGTACAGTAGAACTGCACACACAACTCTTCGGGGGCAAATAATAGAGCCAGCACATTTTCCTGAGAAAGGAAAGAATGATTTCATAGCAATGGAAAAATTTGAGGCGGGATATAAAGTATGATTGGATTCTACTGAAAGAACTCTGCACACAACACATGATCAACTTGTGTGTGATGTTTCCTACCTATACTGTGAGAAATTTACAAGATATAATTTCAAAAAATGTCTACTATTATTTTGGGTTTTTGAGAGGCAGAGAAGCCAGGAGTGAGGAGTGTAAACCAAGGGAGAGTAGAGAAATAAAAGATGACAGTTGAAGCAGGCATCAGTAAAGAAGAGAGGCACTCAGGTGAAAGCACATCTAAAATAAATAGAAAATAAGGACAATATAAGAAACATCTGTGCAAAAAACAGCAGTAGACGAAGTAGACAGGTATCAGAAGGCAGGAAGGGAAATAGAGGAGGGACTTGTCACAGTACAAGAAACAATGGAGAAATAACGGTAAAACAGATAAGAGAAACCAAGAACTTTGTATTTTGATTTATCCTTTTACAATACAAACATAATCTTTTATGGCAATTTCGGTGTATATTTTCTTACAAAAACAGAAAAAGTTTATTGAAAGAAGCTAAAATTGAGAATAGAATGTATTGTCTTTCCATGTAAAAACATAGCTTCGAATCTTGAAAATAAAACTAAAAAGAATTTTAGACATCAAACATTCAAGTATCTTATTTTTTTTGCATGTGTGTTCCAGTCTGTTTCTCTGGTGCTGTTATAAAATAAAGATAAAAACCAACTTCAGAAAGAAAAGATTTATTTCACTTTACAGCTTGCAATCTATCATCCAGGGTTGCCAAGAAAGAAAATTGGGAACCTGGGGGGCAGGAACTGAAGCAGAGACCATGTAGGAACAATGCTTACTAGCTTGCTCCCAGGCTAAAGTTCAGCTTCCTTTCTGATACAGCCCAGGCCTACCTGACTAAAAGTTGCAATGGTCATAGTACCCTGGTTCTACTACATCAATTAACAATCAAGAAAATGATCCACAGACATATCCACAAGCAATCTGGTGTAGGCAGCTCCTCAACTGACATTCTTTTGTCTGAACTGTCTCAAATTGACAAACAAACTAGATGACAGAGAGTTTAAGGCACATTTCAAAGGTTAAGATTGCTGATAGTCACATTGGAATCCATCTTTTGAAAATGATCAATAGGTTATCCAAGAGTAAATAATCATTCCTGATAAAATATATATACAAGTAGCATTATGCAAACTTAGCAAGTTGTATTTATTTATTTAGAAATGCATGTATGTGTGTGTGTCTGTTTTACAACAATTAATGATAAAAAAGAGTACAAATTTGAAAGACAGACAGAGGCATTATATAGGACACATTTAGGGAGAAAAGGGAAGAGGAAGAGGATGCAATTATATTGTGAAATATTATTTTAATGATTCAAAGATGTGTTACACTTGTTTATTCTATATTAATTTATTGGTATAAAGATGTGATTGCTTTGCCTGCCCAATGCACCGGATTGGTCTAATAAAAAGCTGAATAGCAAATAGCTAGGCAGTAAAGGGATAAGTGTGGTTGACGGGAAGGGACAATAAATAGGGAGATAAACTGGGGAGAGAGAATGAGGGAGAAAGAGAGGAGATGCCAACAAACAGCTACCAGTCACCCAGACACAGAGGAAGCAGGAGAGCAGGACATAGAGAATGAAAGGTAAAAAAGCCCCAAGGCAAAACGTAGGTTAAATTAAGTTATAAGAGCTATTAGGGCAAGCATAAGATAAGGCTGTGCATTCATAACTAAGACTAAGTCTCTGTGTCATGATTTAGCAGCTAGTTGGTAGCCCCCCAAAAAATCCTGTTACATAATTATAATTATAAAACCAAAAAATATGCTTTTAAAAATGAAATTTAATAGTTTGTGAAACACAACTTTTTTAGTATTTAAAATAACGTCTGAATTTTTCTCTTCAAGTGTGATATTTCTTTAGTCAGAATGAACAATTTTAAAGTCTAAATCATTCCATACAGAATTGCACCATGTGATTTCAGTGAACAGAGTCCATCTTTAAGGAAATGCTACATAAAGCTTTGGTTCTATATGAAAATTCAATTTCTGTTTCTGAAGAAGTGTTTCAGTCTTACTCCCACCTACTGTGTGTTGTGGAGACTGTACTGATGTCTTTAAGGTTCTCTCTCTCTCTCTCTCTCTCTCTCTCTCTCTCTCTCTCTCCACATGCACACACACACACACACACACACACAGAGAGAGAGAGAGAGAGAGAGAGAGAGAGAGAGAGAGAGAGAGAGAGAGAGAGAGAGTTATAATAGGAGGACTTTAGGGTGTGGTAGACTTTTCTGACTATTGCTATAAACTCTTGCAGCACATAACAAACAGCCGATCAGAGGAATGGCAAACATTGTCTGTATTCTCTGTGCACTTGGCAGGGATTTTTCATATTGTACATTATTGGCTGTGCTGTGTGATAGCACAACAGAGCCTTTGTAATGCTCTCAGCAGAGCTATTTATATACGGCGCCTCTACTAAGTACCCTTCCCTCTGCTGGTGTTCTTCCATAGCCTCAAAGAGAAAGTGATTTGCCCAAATAAAAGAAGTATGGATTGCCATCGCTCAGAGCACAGGATGCTGCAAAGGCAAAATAATTCTTTACAGAGCTCACATTAAGTGTCATTATTTTCTGTTGAATGGTAAAATGAAGGTTAGCCCACAGTGAAAAAACAGGACAGTTCCCTCAAGCAGGCTAAGATAATTAGAATCTGATTTGCCTGCACCTGAGTTCAATGCACTATGTTATGTCAAGGGCTGTGGACTCTGAGGCCGCCTGGTTATCAGTGATTTCCTTCATAAACTGTTCAGATCAAATCTTTAACAGATGTGGGTCATAAGGGTCCTTTTCACCTGGGATAATTTTTTAAATTAAGTTTGCAAATATGTAAATGACTTTACTGTACTGAGTACACAATAAAGAGAGTGAACATAGACTTAATAACTAAACAGTGATAAAGAATATTGTTTGTCCTTAGATTTCTAATCAGTGATTAAAATTTGAAACTTACAGTTAAATACCTAGGAAGATGACCTCATAGTTCTCCCTGATATTTCATATTTGCGTCGGCAGTGAATCTTATGCCTTTAAATTTTCCTTTTTTCTAAAAATTAACTTGAAACCTTTTGTGTGTTCTGAATTCATTTAGAGCTCATCGGTAGCACAGTGTTCCTGCTTTCATTAGGACAGCTGATGTGACATTCTAGCTTTGACTTGACATTGGATGTGCTCTCTGTTATCAGATACAACCAACAAGGCTGTGCTGCAACCTGACATTTGTATTCACATTAAAAGATCTGATATTTGGATTCACTCATTCAGTCAGGACATGTTCAACAGCAGTACTCTAAAAATAGCATAATATGCATAAAAATAATAAGGGAAAGAGATACTGGCAGAATGCAATGCCCCAGTCCAGTTAATGTCATGCTAACCTGAGGATGTAGAAAATGTCAATTTTCTGTGGTTAAGGAAGACTGTAGATGTGTGTGCTGCCACAGAAAAAAATTCATCAAAAGAGTGATGATCTTTTATTTTCTATGTATTCATTTCTTGATTAACTCTTTAAGAGATCAGACAACCATAGGAAGAATAATTTTCTGGGCCCTACTAGAACCATAAGAAAAACGTCAGCAGAAAATATTAGAAAAATCTAAAATTAGGTACCAAGTGTTTTAAAATTAAGGATGTCTTATGATTAACAAATAAAATGATTTTCATAAAGAAAAATCATATAATTATATTTTGTCAAATACATTTATGAGTTTATTATACATAAAAAATAGTATTTAAATCTCTTCCAACTATGACACGCCAAGCTATTAACTGGCTTCTTTTCTCTTTATGGCATGAAAATAGAGTATAAACATTTATTCAAATTTGTTATTGAACAAAATCAATTTAATAGTTTACACTAGGTGGGAACTTATAAGAACTGAATAAGAAGTGAAGACCTGATAAATGTGTGTTTCAATTTTCAAATTTTAGATTTGACAAAATGCTTGTCAGGGAGGTTCTGTTCAGCAAGAGGAAGATTGCTGCGAGTGAGGACAGCAGCTTCAGCTAGTGGATGAAGACTAATCCAAGGTCTCTGTGTAGCTATAGCTGTACTGGAACTCACTCTGTAGGCCAGACTGGCCTTGACCTCAGAGAGATCTTCCTGCCTCTACCCCTGAGTGCTGAGATTAAAGATATGCACCTCTACTGCCAGGCCAAGAGTGGAATTTTGATACAGGCAAGATGGTTCATCAGTTAAAGGTGCTTTTTTTTTCTTCCAAAAGGCATGAGTTTTGTTCCCAGCACACACATCTAATGGTTCACAAGCTTCTGTAACTCCAGCTCTGGAAGATTTCCGGTCCTCTTCAGTTATCTTCACACAAAGAGCATGCTTAGGCACAGATACAAACTCAAAAATAAAAATAGAAACTAATCTTAAAATAGGACAGTCAGTTTCTAATATGACTCAAGTGACTATAAAACCCTTTTCTGAAAAAAAAAATCACTAAATTAGGTCTTTAAAAGTATGGCCTCAGAAACATGAGACATGATCTACTGAACCTGACAGTCCTTGGGTGGATCCTCAAAGCAGAAGTTCATCCATTAAAATTGACTTTTTGTATGTTTGTGAAAAAATGACTTTCCTATAAAATATATGTGGGTTTTGACATGTTGTAACTCTCAAAATTTCAAGTCTGCTGAGAAGTTATATAACTAGGACAAGTATTATTCTTCTTTGACATATTTTAAATCAAATCTGATTGTTGCCAAAAAAATTGTTATTAGAATTGTGATTGATACCAAAAGAAGTAAGCATTTCATAAAAGCACATTTTGGGCATATTGACTAACAGTAGATAAACTAACTATGTTTAAAATGTGTATTTTTATATGATCTCTCTCTCTCTCTCTCTCATCTCTCTATCTTCCCATCTACAAACTTTCTATCTATATTGTACAATAGTCACTGTCTGTCTGACTGGTAGGGATCATGTCGATTTATAACCTAGACGTGTGAAGAGTTTTGGTGATAGCCACTGTTACCAGTTTGGGGTGAGAATGAAACACAGACAAAATCAGCTCCTTATTCCAAGCTTAAGTTTATTTGGATTTTCTTCTTCTATATCCCCAATGTTGTTTTGCCTGGTTAAGCTTTCCACAGTGTTATGTTCCAATTTGTCCATCAGAAATAGGACAAGTAACTAGTGAGTCATTGGTAATCATGCACTTGCTATTGAGTTGAAAAAAGATTGTAGCAGCTGTGTTTTATAAGAGCTTACTCTTCAAAGAACACAGAAAAGTACTTAAATTATGAGCAAAAGCAGTCTTTGACAGGACCAAAGAGACACAGACTAAAAATTTTGTAATTTTTATGTGTAACCTACAGGGTGAAATAAATATGCTTTTCTCTAAGATTTCTGTGCTAGATTCTTCATGGACCAATATTAGAACTATGCCTTTATATCCTTCAAACTACCTGGATCTCCTGAAGTATTTGTGGGCTCTTGAAATCCAGCCCTTTTTCTTAGCAATTTACTAATTTTTTTTCAAAGACCACACCATCAGGGATAAAAAGAGATTAAAAAAAATCTTACAGACAGGATGTCTGGTCTCAAAACCTTAATGCTATCCATATTCCAGTCTCTTTCCCTGTCCTTCACTACCATTTTGTTTCTCTTCCCCTTACATTTCTAGCACAATTGCATAATTATATTTTAATGATGACTATACTGCCTACTTCACAGGGAAGATAGGTGCAGGCAGGAGTTCCTCATGCTCCATGCCTACCAGTCTATTTGTGTGTGTAAGAAGCTCTGGCTTCTTTTGGAGGTCAGATATTAAATTTTACCAGCTCTATGACAAGGATCTTTATATTTCAGTCAAGTTCTTTAGAAATCGTGTACTACCCAGAACTTTTCTTACCAGTTCCTTTGAAACTATTCTGTGCTGGCCTTTCCCCTCATCGATCCTCAAACTAGATGTTGTTAGAGTGGAAAGTTGGATTGGAATGTAAAATGAAAAAAAGATATTTTTAAATAAATTAATTAATTAAAAAGAAATAAATAGCATTTATCTCTGTTCTAGAATATGAGTACTACCATTCTCTTTTTGTCTGACATTTTAGAACTGTTGTTAGCACAACTGCCTGTCCCCTCCTTCTTGGAAGATGTTCTTCAATTAGATTCTAAGATACCATTCCCCCGAAAGTCTTTCCCAGTAACTGTTTGTTTTAGCTTCTTTGGCTTATTCTATCATGCCACAAGACTGATAGATCACTTCTCATTTTTGTCAGGTCTCAGTGAGATCAACTAGTCTCTGGCTTTAATTCATCTATTTACCAAGGAACTCTTATCTAAACACATGCAACTCAGATCCCCTTTTCTGAAGTTTCACTACTACTAATATCCAGTGGATACTTCAAACTCTTAACACCAAAGCAAAAATCCTGAATCTCTCTATTATGTCCCCTTCTCTGACCTTTCCAGTATCTATAAAGGAATATAGAGAAGTAGAAGTCTGCCTGCACACCTAAGTTCTAGTCTCTTCATTGTGGGCAGGCACTGTGCGGGCTACAGAAAGAGAAACCTGGAAACCAGCCAAGCCAAAGAACCCTCAAACTCCAATTTGTCCATCCTGCAAGATGTGACTTGAAAATGGTGCTGCATGACTTGTGGCCCACCAATGCTTGTTTAACTTAAGGCCCATATCAAGAAAGGGAGCCCAAGCTCTGAACTGCATAGATACCCAGGAACCAGACACTGAATAGCCTACAGACCTAGGGCAGAACAAAACACAATTATAATAAAGAAATTAATCAATTAATTAAATGTTTCCTAATGATATTATGCTGTACTCATAGACTGGTGCTTTGTTCAGTCATTTTCAGAGATGCTTCCTAAGGCAACACATAGAAGCATGTGCAGAGACCCACAGCCAGACATGAAGTCTAAACTGGAGGTCTACACTGGGTCCCTTCAGAGATGGGGAATGCCATGAAAAAGAGGACAGAACGATTGTGGGAGTCAAAGGGGATAGAGGACACCAGGAGAACATGGCTTAATGAATCAACTAAACAGGACTCACATGAGTTCACAGAGACTGAAGCAGTAATCACAGGGCCTGCATGGGTGACACCAGGTCTTCTGCATATAGCTTATGGCTGTGTGTCTTAGTGTTTTTCGGGGACTCCTAATAGCGTGAACAGGTGTGTCTCAGACTCATTTGCTTGCTCTTGGGACTCTTGTCCTCTTATTCTTTTGCCTTGTCTAGCGTCAATATGAGACGTTTGGCCCTATCTTATTGCATCTTGTTATGTTTTATTTTTTTCTGTTTGACTGTCATCCTTTGGAAGTCTGCTCTTTTCTGAAGAAGAAATGGAGTGGATGTGTCGCAAGGAGGTGGGGAGGAGCTGGGAGGAAAAATGGAAGGGGAAACTGTGCTCAAGATGCATTATATGAGAGTAGAACCTACTCTCAATCATAAAAATAAGTAATTAATTAAAAATAAAGAAAGAAACCAAAACCAAAGTTACTTGAGCTGTCAGGTTTTATAATATGCAAACATTTCACTTGTCATCATGGAATGCTGGGATCATCTTAGTTCATGGTTTCAAATAACAAGGAACAGATCAAGGAAAATGGTGTTTTACAGTAAAGGCCAAAATTCTCAGGAGGCATTTTTATAGAAGTGTAGTAATGAGGCGCAGGCAGGCTGGCTGTGATTCCGGCGCCCGACTAGCTTAAACCCGGAAATAATTTCACAGAAACTGTATTCATTTAAACTCTGCCTGGCCCATTAGTTTTAGCCTCTTATTGGCTAACTCTTACATCTTGATTTAACCCATTTCTAATAATCTGTGTAGCACCACGAGGTCGTGGTCTTACCAGGAAAGATTCAGCATGTCTGACTCTCTCGACCCATGGCGGCTCTCCCTGCCTGCCTTCTCTCTCCCAGCATTCCATTCTGTCTTCCCCGCCTATCCGAGGGCTGCCCTATCAAAAGGCCAAGGCAGTGTCTTTATTCAACCAGTGAAAACAATATACAAACAGAAGGACCTCCTACACTATAGAAGAAAACAATTATCTGCATAGGGAAACATGCTTTTTCTTCCCATCTTTGAAAGTTGCTGTTAAATTATGTTTTCATGTGGTAGCATAGTGTTCTTTTCAATTTCAGACGACCCTCCCAATATTTGTTAAGAGCTTGTAATGACTGTCCTTTCATTACCATAGAAAACAGCTTCAGTTTTTTAGATAAAATATATTTATTGTGGTTTATATTTTATACATATGGTACTTTTAACCATCCGACATTGGTACACTCATGCTATCACTTTTGAGTGATTTCTTATATATTTTGGATACCAAAAGTGATTTAAAATGTGTTCTTAATCCATATTCTCCATTAGGCTATTGATTTTTCTTTATATGATACAATTTTCTGTGAAGTTAGAGAAGATCTGTATTTAAAGTATGAAAGACAATGAGGTCCCAATGCATTGAGTTCATAATTTTATGAGAGAATGCTCATAGCTCACAGTAATGCCACAATGGTATGAAAAATATCACATGACACAGAAAGGCTGAGCAAGGAAGAAGGTAAATTTTCCTATGCACTATTTACATCAGGTATTAGTACTCTGAAATAATATTTCTTTGTGAAAAAGAAAATAAATCTCAAAGAAATTTCTCAAGCTAAGATCTTCCATATTGTCTCTAAAATTTACAATTTATTCTAAGTGGTGAGATAAGACCTATTTGTAAAACTGTACAAATAGGTTAGATCTCATCAATGTCAAACTGTTCCATGAATTCCTTGCAGATCTGGAAATGAAACATTTGGAGCAGTATTTGCCTAGAAATCACTTTAAAAATTTGGGTGCAGAGAAAACAGAAAAGTGATCACAACTGGAAAAAGAAAAAATAAATGGATTGTGAATATGATAACATACCTTCAAGAAGGAGGAAATCAAGTGTAAGAGCAAGAAAAGAGTTCAGACAATGTAAGTCAAGAAATGATATGCTTAGAAAGGTGTGTTCCCGGAAACTGTGGGAATGTAGTCTTCAGGGAAGGAAGGCGAGAGTGGGGAGGAAGCCAGAACAGAGGAATCAAACACTCACATTCACGACCTTTAAAAAAAGAGGCCACTGGCGGTCTTGGCACAATTGGGAGGCAGAGGCAGGTGGATCTCTTTGAGTTCAAGGCCAGCCTGGTCTTCAAGAGCTGGTTTCAGAATAGGCTCCAAAGCTACGGGAAACCCTGTCTCAACCCCCCCCAAAACAAAACAAAAAACCCATCAAGAAAGGTCTTACACCAGATTAGGGTTGAGACTATTTAAGCAAAACTGCTCAGAAGAGGAGTACATGCATGTTTGAAGACAGACATGAGTCTATAAAATCTTACAATAATATATTTTTAAATTTTAGTTTTGTTTTTCATAAAGTATGATATTTTCAGCCACTTATTCTGAAACAGAGAATCTTTATCATATCTCTGATTTTTTTAATTCTAAAATTTTTAGTCATTTTAATGACAATAATTTATAACAAATGATAATGATTGGCATTAGAAATAATTTATTAGTTTCTCAGCAATATAGTCTTGGTTTTTAAAATATTTTCTTGAACTTTTTTTCATATAATATATTCTAATCACAGTTTCTCCTCCCTCTCTTTGACTGGACTCTGGAAGCTTGGTCCAGTGATTAGCTGTGGGTGTCTGAATCTCTTTCCATTCAGTTACTGGATGAAGATTGTGTGATGACAATTAGGGTGGTCATCAATCTGATTACAGGGGAAGGCCAGTTTAGGCACTCTCTCCATGATTGTTTGGAGTCTCAGCTGGGGTCATTTTGTAGATTCCTGGGTATTTCCAAAGCACCAGGTTTCTTCCTAACCCCATAATGGTTCCCTTTATCAAGATAACTCTTTCCTTGTTCTCCCTCTCTGTCCCTCCCCCAATTTGACCATCCCATTCTCTCATGTTCTCCTCCCACTCACCTTCACCTCTTCCTCCCCCCACACTCTCAATTTACTCAGGAGATCTTATATATTTCCCTTTCCTAGGGTCATCCTTTCATGTGTCTCTTAGCATTTTGCTCGCTACATAGCTTCTCAGGGGTTATGAATTGTAGCCTGGTTATCCTTGCCTTTATGTCAAATATCCACTTACGAGAGAGAAAATATCATGTTTGTCTTTCTGGGTCTGGGTTGCTTCACTCAGAATAATTCTTTTTTAGTTCCATCTATTTGCCTGAAAATTTCAAGATGTCATTGTAGTTTTAAATCACTGAGTAATAGTCAATTGTGTAAATGTACCACATTTTCTTTATTTATTCTTTGGTTGAGAGGCATCTAGGTTGTTTCCAGGTTCTGGTTATTATGAATAATGCTCCTTTGAATGTAATTGAGTAAGTGCCCTTGAATGTACATCCTTTGGGTATAAGCCCAAGTGTGGTATTCCTGGATCATGAAGTAGATTGACTCTCAATTTTTTGAGAAATTGCCATAGTGATTTTCAAAGTGATTTTACAAGTTTGCACCCCCACCAGCAATGGAGGAGTGTTCCCCTTATTCCACATCCTCTCCAGCAAAAGCTGCCATCAGTGTATTTGATCTTAGCCATTCTGACATGTGTAATATGGTATCTCAGAGTCATTTTGATTAGCATTTCCCTTATGACTAAGGAAGTTGAGCATGTCTTTAAGTGCATGTTAGCATTTGAGTCTTCTCTATAGAGAATTCTCTGTTTAGATCCATACATGATTTTTTAATTCGACTGTTTGGTATTTTGATGTCTAGTTTCTTGAGTTCTTTATATATTTTGAAGATCAGCCCTCTTTTAGAGGTTGGGTTGAAGACCTTATCCCATTTTGCAGGTTGCTGTTCTGTCTTATTTGTTGTGTTCTTTGCCTTACAGAAGCTTCTCAGTTTCAGGAGGTCCCATTTATTAAGTGTTGCTCTCAGTGTCTCTGCTATTGGTGTTATATTTATGAGGTGGTCTCCTATGCCATTGCATTCAATTCTACTTCCCACTTTCTCTTCTGTCAGGTTCAGGGTAACTGGATTTATGTTGAGGTCTTTGATTCACTTGGACTTGAGTTTTGTCCATGCTGATAGTTATGGATCTATTTGCATTCTTCTACATGTCAACATTCAGGTATGCCAGCATCATTTGTTGAAGATGCTTATTTTCTATTGAACAATTTTTTCTTCTTTGTCAAAAATTATGTGTTCAGGGTGTGTGGATTAATATCAGGGTCTTTAATTCAATTCCGTTGATCCACTTATCTGTTTTTATGCCAATGTCAAGCTATTTTCATTACTGTATCTTCATAATAGAGCTTGAAGTCAGGGATAGTGCTGCCTCCAAAAGTTCCTTTATGAGGAACTGTGTAAGACTGTTTTGGCTATCCTGGGGTTTTTGCTTTTTCGTATGAAGTTTAGTATTATTCTTTTGAGGTCTGTGAAGAATTATGATAGGATTTTGATGGGTACTGCATTGAGACTGTAGATTGTTTTTGGTATAATTGTTATTTTCCTGTGTTGATTCTACCTATCCAAGCAAGGGGAAATTATTCCATTGTCTGAAGTCTTCTTTAATTTCTTTCTTTAGAGACCTGTTCTTGTCAAGCAGGACTTTCAATTGTTTGGTTAGAGTTACCAATAGAGATATTTTATTTTATTTGTGGCTTTTGTAAAGGGTGATGTTTCCCTGATTTATTTTCAGCCCATTTATCATTTGTGTATAGGAGGGCTACTGATTTTTTGTGGTAATCTTGTATCCCGCCAGATTGCTGAAGGTGTTTATCAGCTGTAGTAGTTCCCTGTTAGAATTTTTGGCATCACTTATGTATACTATCATATCATCAGCAAATAGTGAGAGTTTGACGTTTCTTTTCCCAGTTGTATCTCTTTGATCTTCTTTTGTTCCTATTGCTCTAGCTAGAACTTTGAGTACTATTTTGAAGAGATATGGAGAGAGCAGAGAGCCAATTTTTCTTTTTTTCTTTGACTGAAAAACTTTTCCTTGTAATATAAAGCTTCATTTATAGAATAAAATATGAATACTTGAACTCAAATCAATTTCAAAAAGCCCTCCCCCGAGAAAAGGAAATGCTTATTGAAATGTATATTGGATATAAGCAATGCTCACAGAAAATCATTATGATAGAAAAAAATAGTACACTTTTATGCATGACAGTGGTAAATTAAAAATATACGATAAATCAGTTTAAATAAATTATTTTATCTTTTTGAACTGACTTATGTTTTACTATTTTTGAGTTTTTCTTTTTTTGCCTACTAGTATTTTTAAAACTATTATAGGAACATATTTTTTAAATGGAGAAAATTTAAAATCTCTCTATTTAAATGATCATTACATGATAATAATCAGATTTACAAATTATTAGATAGCAAATTAATACAAACTCTAAGCAAGATTAAACATAAATATGCCTAGAAAGACTGTTTCAATATTTCTTTATTTATTCTTTAAGTTTTATTCTTGTAATTATTTTTGTGACACTCAAGATGGGTTTTGCATATGCTAGGGAAATCCTACAACTGAACTATATGCTCAGCCCTCTAGTGACACTTTAAAATGTAATAAAGAGAGTGACTGCAAATACAATCAATGCATGCTTATTCTTCATTGTGTAACTTTGGGAGAAGCTGATGATACAAACAAAAACATTCAGTTTCTGTTTTGAGAGGTATATTAGGAGTCTTTACAGTAGAAGTTAAGATTGCTACTGAAGCACTTTGTTTCCTGCCAGATGCTCCTATTTAGTTTATATAAGGGTTGTGGCTGCTCACTTCCGAAATTTTGAGTGCTGTTTGGCTAGTGTACAAATGCTAAATCAAGCACCTGTTTTCAAGGCATGCATGCTTCATAGTCTGCTGACTCCAGTCCCTCTGATGCTATATGTTGCATTTTCTGAGGAAGTCTTACAATGGGTATTCCTATCTTACAGTAATGGGAAACATAAGGTTTGCTTTTCTGATTAATGTTTAATAAAATATTTGAGAGTACAAACTTCTTTCTTTTTTTTTTCTGCACTGGAGACTGAACCCAGAGAGAAATGCCAAGAAGACTCTGTTGCTAGTCTATATGCCCCGCCCAGAGACCCCAAAACCCCACCCCTTTTTAACCTGTTTTTAAATTTGAATTATTTTTAATTAAAATATACCTACATTCATATACCATAAGCAAACTCTCTGTAAACATCATCAAGTGTGATTTTTACATCCTGGATGGAAATCTTTCTTTTCATGTGTTAAGACATATCCTTTGGAGGATTTACCAGAACCCAATCTTTGTGTGAAGATTGTGATAGATAGATAGATAGATAGATAGATAGATAGATAGATAGATAGATAGATAGATGATAGGCAGACAGCTAGCTAGCTAGATAAAAGATAAGATCTGCTTAATGAAGAAATGATTAGAAGTTTATATACACAAAACTTGTCTGCTGTATATTCTCTGCCTATAAAAAATCCATAGTAATATATGCTTCTGAATATATTTTGTGTAGATGAATATGACATATATGAATATTCCCATATGCGAATATGAATATATATTCATATATATGTATAAATACATATAAATTTAAAATAATCGGTGCAATAAAGATTCTTTTTAACCTTGATTTTTAACATTGCCTTTGCTTAAGAACATGAAAGACTATGGTTCATATGCAGAAAAGAAGCAACAAGTGATTTCTCCATTCATCAAAAGTTTATTGAAAGCATGGTTAACCAGCAGAACACAAGAACCTGTGGAGCAGACAAAGATTAATTATACCTGTACTCATGCAGCAATGTTTGTGTTCCAAACAAATTATATTTGCTTGTGTTTAAACGATGCATAAATCTGATGCGTGCAGATGAACGTGTGTTCAGGATGAGTGAGCACACTTGTTTGAATGTCATATTTATCCCTGTATTTTGTCAGAAAATTAACTTCTTTGGAGTTTGTGCTTGAGCTGAGCATATGGTTGTTGATCTCTGGAGATGACAGCCTATCTGAGCAATAGCGCTCCTTATGGCTCCTGCTCTCCTTGGCTGGCAGATGCTTTGGGCTTTTCTACAATTAAGTGGAGATCATCACTGTTTTCTTTGAGCACTGCTGTGCCTTGTACTCTGAAGTGTTTTGTTAATCACTGTCTGCCTTCGACAGAAGCTGCCAAAGCTCTCATTAAGTCTGAATTTTGAGATGTCATGCTCGGATGATGGAATTTCATCCTTTTTCTGCATGAATGGAATTGGCTATGGAAAGGTGCCAGGAAAAAAATCATGTCACTAAAGTATACTTGCTTTATATTTTAAAGATGAAACAAAAGGCAGTTGGCAGGGGGGGTTCCCAATAATTTGTCAACTTTGTCGGATGTTGTTCCCTAGGTGATGTAGTTGTTGGGCACTCACCTTATTAACTGTAGTTCCTTATTACAGTGCATATCCACAACCAGTCATTTATTTCTTTACAAACTGTCCTCTCTCCTTTTGCTTGGCCCAGGACCTTTGATGGCATTTGCTATCGACTCCCAGTACACTGAAAGAGAAAGCTGGACTAAGTTCCATAGAAGCAGAGTGATAACCTGTCTGTATAATTGGGGGCAGGAGAAAATATTTGGTAGTAAAGAAAAAAAATTCACTTTTGCCCTTTAAAATAATTGCTTCGAGTTGTGTAGAAACTGAAAACTAAATGCTACTGTTGACTGTTTAATGATTTGCTGCAGGAAACTAAGTGTTATGGGAAATATGGTTTGAAAAGACATTATCCATTTCTCCTGGTGAATCTAATTGTTTCAGTAGAAAGAGTAAAAGTAGGAAGTAAGCATTGAAGAAAAAAACACTTAGAGTAATTAGCTCTAATGCCTAATCACTTGAGTCATAAAGCATTTGGAGATTTATTAAACTGATCTATAAAGCCCTACAGTTGCAAGGAGTGGCAGCTCCTACTTGTGAAGAAACCTGAACGCAGCAGCTCCTTTCCTCTGCTTTGTCTGCAGCTCAGGTAATTCTAATTAACACCATGGGCAATGGATATTTCATTTCAACACTTCCAAACATAGTAAAACTCAAATCTATTCCTTAGGAGGAGGGAGGTGACTGGCTACTCATGACTGCAGAAATCCTGTAGGCTCCCCACTTCTGTATAAATGAAATGTATTTTCTGTAAAGCCAAGAATGAACTTCATGATATGCTGTATATGTAGAATGTTCTCTTCCCCAATTTCATAAATTTGTGGGTTGAAAGAACTTGGGTCAAATGATAATTATGAATTTTTAGGCAACATTTTAGGTAATAGTTTTTATGCATGTAATATTGGGAAAATACATTCTAGTAAACATGTTGCATTGTAATTGTAGATGCTAGATCACATGAAGCAAGATAGGCATTAGAGGAAAACCTTAATGTATGTGAATAGTCTACTTTTCCTCCTCTGACTATATATATATATATATATATATATGTATATATATACACACACACATATATATATATATATAAAATTTGGTTAACGTAGCAGACATACGTTGACTCACATAAGGTTATTATGCCACCCAATGTATGTCACAACCTGAACTTAATGAATTTCCTCTAGGAATAAAAATTAGCAAATTACAAATGTCTGTTGAACCAAATAATGCTATTTTTTTTTAACCTTCGATATGTATTATTTCAGTCTATGGAGTCACCACTTCATAGAAGGTAAAGTAGCTTGATGTCAGGGACCCAGTCTGAGTACATCAAGAAGATCTGAGAAAAGCCTACTCTGGAGCATTTCTTCGCTCGCTGGTCAGCCTAGAATGCTTACATGCGGGGTGTCCTTGATATCTCAGAAACTATGATAGTGACTGGCAAACATTGTCCCAGAAGGCAAAATCTAAAGATCAATCCTGATTTGTCTGATAATTTAGAAAACTATACCTTCTCACAGTATTGAGAAGATGTAGAGGGCACCACAGAAAACCAACAGACTACTAAGTCTGGCTTCTGCTTCCTTTTGGGGGACAAGGCTACAAAGAAGCTCCACACATTTTCTGGGTTTCTGTAAGCTATCCGCTGTGTATGCTTCAAAGTGTCATCATAAATTTAAGTTAAATTTGATGAAGAAGATCATTTAATACCCGAGTTAGTAAAAAAGGAAAAGGGAAGATAATATAATTCCAACATTCAGCTACAAATCTAGACCTTCTTCATAGACTCCTTTTCTTAGAACAGAGGTTAAAATAATGGCCCATAAGAACTGCAAGTACTGAAAATACCAATGCATAGATCTTCTATAGTACAGTAAAACATTCGCAAGATTGGTTCTCTATGTGGAGGAATATATGCAGATATGTGGATAATCTACTTACATGTGTATCTTTGTGCCTATGTTCTTGGATTTATCATAACTATTTCAATATATTTCTTCTTTAAACACAGGATAAGTTCAAAATTATTTTATTAAATTATTTTGAAATTTACTAAAATAGAATCTAAAGTGCAAAAATGACATCGATAGCAAATAGTTTGCCATATATTTGAACAGAACCAGTTAACAAAATGGAAGATTTGTTTTTAATCTCTAGATTTTATCTTGCATATTCTAATTTCTTAAAACACATATGGATCAGAAATATAAGTTGTTTACAACTTTTAAACCATTATTTTTTCTCAAAAATAAAAGTGATAATTTTTTATTGTAGCAAGTATCACTAAGTAAAGAACAATATTAAAAAGAGTGGTTAAAAGAGTATTCATTTTACAGGGTGTGATGTGATAGCTATTCAAAGATGCTACTGTGAATCTCTTATGTGCTCAGTTTAGAACAAGGGTAACTGGCAGGCAGAGTAGCACAGGTTGTTCATTGTAGCACTTGGGAGGTAGAAGCAGGTGGAGCTCCATGAACTCAAGAACAACCTGTATAGAGAGTTCCAGTCCAGACAGCTACATAGTGAACCCTGTCTCAAGATAAAATAAGGAAAACTAAGCTAAATTAAATAACAGTAAGAATCTTAACTTTTCTATTTTATTAATTCTTTTGTTAACTAGTAATATATGATACTTATATCAGTTTTTGACTTTGAAACATCGTAATATATTTCATGATTTTGCAATAAATAACAAAGCTAAATATTGTCATTATCTGAGTCCTTGTTTTTTTTCTGGTATTTTTTGTCTCATATAAAATTATGTCTTATATTTTGCATATAAACTATGTGAAACTAGCACTATTTGTTTTTATTTCATTATTTGAGAGTTCTAACGCTACCTGAAAAGACATGGGCTTTATTGAATTTTTTTTTGGTTTGTTTGTTTGCTTGTTTTTATTTTTTGAGACAGGGTTTTTCTGTAACTTTGGAGCCTGTCCTGGAACTAACTCTTATAGACCAGGCTGGCCTCAAATTCACAGAGTTCTGCCTGCCTCTGCCTCCCTGTGTAGGGATTAAAAGCGTGCACCACCACCACTTGGCTGAGAATTTTATACTAAAAGACAAATTTCATTTTAGAACTTAATTTAGAAGTGATTAGATATCTTGATTTTCTATTACCATAGCATCACAGCACAGTGAAATTCCCAGTAATAACATGGAACCGTGTAAAGCTTTTACTTTCTTGTTACATACATAACACTCTCAAATATGATCCAAAATGGAGAAATAAATATAACTTTTTGGAATGAGATCTACATGGAAATACTTAAATACATAATATTTGGGAATATAATCTCTTGAGTCTCAGAAGGGAAGGAAGTACAATTGCATTTATTGGCCATATTCATACTTATGACATTCTTGGACACAGTTGGTGTCTCATCCTTTATTCCTCTAGATTTCAAGTGCTTCCATATTTATTATGCTACTGCATTGGCTCAAAAATAAGTAACACATACTTAAAGGATAAAATTCAAAATAGTCCTACAGGATACTGTATTTACATTAGCACAATGGGTAGGTAATTTTTAAATTCTCTTTCATGAGATTTTTATTAGTCTTAAGACAATAGAGCACTCTAAGGCACTGAAAGCAAGACATAAAAAAGCCTCAATAAAGAATTAGGGTTTTCACAGTTTATGAATGTTACTTCTGATTCAGAAGATCAGTAAAACCTAAAAAATTCTGTGAAAATGTATGTGTATCAAAAGTAAATTATTTCTGGGAAATTAAAAATCAAATTTAGAAAAGTCTTTTTAGTAGAAGCAAGTTCTATCATAAAGTATAGCTACTCAGGGATGTAAATACATTTATTTTTCTACTGAAATCCTTGAGAATTTTTCTTTAGTATCCATAAACAATATAGCTGTCAGAAATCATAATGAAATGTTTAACTACCTGGAATTAAGATTATCTTTGTGCTTTTATTCTTGTCTATTTTAAATTAAAGATTCTACTGTATCTTTAATGTAATGTTGCCAGCATTAATTAAATGGCAATTTTTTTTTGAAATTTTAAAATTAATGTAATTGATATGTGAAGTTAAGAATGTAGCAGTCATCGGAGAAGCTCTTCAGTTAATGAGGACAATGTACTTTACACGGGATGACGAGCGCTCTGCGGGAAATCGCGTCTCAAAAGTGAGTCCTGAGTAGCAGACTTTAAGCAAATTTTTTCTTCTGCTTTTTACCAGTGATGTTAAGATAAAATTCATTTTTATCTAGCATTTGGCATTACATAAAGACAATCTTAACACCAACAGAAACGTTTTAATGACCCTATGCCACCTCTCACTGACATTACACTTCCCGTCTCCCACAGTGCACTCCGGCCCTTAGAAGACGGGAGTGTAAATGGAAGGAGAATGAGTCAGAGTCTTCGTGCTCTGGAAAATATCAAATTCTGCCATTTGAAAGGTAATAGGTGGAAATATTTTGGATATTCTTGCTGGCACATTTGGAAAATAGTCTCTTAGCAACAGAAGTGCTTTGCAGTGCTCACACATACAAGTCAGAGCAGGTTGTGCTGTCCTGCTAGACGGCCACAGAATAGATTTTTAATAAGCGGAGAGATTGGATGTGCTCTCTAAAAATGCTAACATATTTATCTTCTTTCAAGACATGTCCAGAACATTTGAATCTTAAAAACACAAAGCACAACTTATCTTCTGTATTATAAATTCTTGAGAAAGTTTGGATTTGGGGCCCATATCTTAAATACTGTTATGTATTCATTTCTCTCTTTATATATGCATATTTATAAACATATGTAGCTATAAGCAACGATTAAGGTAAATTCCATTTTCACACATTTTCTTTGTATTTGTGTGCACTTCTGAGGGATCCATTTGCCTGTAAACATGGTTTCTGAGGCCACAAGAGGAGGTGAATTGTAGAACTCACACTCTTCTTCTCTGGGGCCGCTTGCAGTCCCAAGCTATCTTCTTTTCTCTACCTGCCTCCCAATACTGTGCTTAGAAGAGCAAATGCAACTCCCTTCCATTGTTTAAGTGAATGTTGCGGACTCAAAGTCAGGGGTCAGCTTATCCACCAAACTTGCTGTCCTACTGACCTCTCCACAGCCCTGTACAGGGACAAAAACGCCGTGTTTGCTCACGTAGCTCATTTCCTCCGCTGTGCTGCCCGAGATGGCACTTTCAACATCCGTTTCTACGTTAGTTTGCCCTTTACATACTCTATTACACAATGAAGATACAAAGACATTTCACCAAGCATTTTAATATTAATAATAAATATTCAAGTAGTAATTCTTATTACATTACTTACCTCACTGCTTATATTCCCCTTTTACTTTTATTCTATTTATTTTCAAATAAAGACATATTTTTTCCATATTCTTTTATTTTCCATTCAAAAAAATATATTTCCTCCCCTTCTCCCAGTCCCCTCCCGCTTCCCCTTCACCTCACCTCCCTTCCCCTGCTTACTTAAAAGAGGGCATGGTGCCCTGCCCTGTGGGAAGTCCAAGGCCCTCCCCCTCCATCCCTGCCTAGAAAGGTGTGCATCCAAATAGACTAGGTTCCCAAAAAGATAATACATGCAGAAGAGATAGGTCCTAGTGTCATTGTTGATGGCTTCTCAGTCAGCCCCCATTGGCAGCCACATTCAGAGAGTCCGGTTTGATCATATGCTCATTCAGTCCCAGTCCAGCTGGATTTGGTGAGCTCCCATTAGTATTAGTGAGCACCCATCATGGGTGGACCAGCCCCTCACAGTCCTAACTTTCTTGCTCATCTTCTCTCACCTTCTGCTCTTCGACTGGACCTTGGGAGCTCAGTCCATTGCTCTGATGTGAATGTGGGTCTCTGTCTCTCTCTCCATCCATCGGACCAAATTTCTATGGTGGTGATCAAGATATTCATCAATGTGACTATGGGACAAGGCTAGTTCCCGCACCCTCTCCTCTTCTGCCCAAGTACCTAGCTGGGAACATCCCCATGGACACCTGGGATCCCCTCTAGAGCCAAGTATCTTGCCAGTCCTAAAATGACTCCAATAATGTAGATATCTTATTCTCTTCTCCAATATCCACCTTTCCTCCATCTCCACCCTCCCACTCCCCCAAGCTCTCCCCTTCTTCCTTCTCCTTCCCCCTCTCCCCTACACTCACTCCTCCTACCCCCACTTCTATCCCCTCCCCAGTGCTTTCAACTTTTGACTTGCGATCTTGTTTGCTTCCAATTTCCAGGAGGGTCTATATATGTTTTTCTTTGGGTTCACCTTGCTATTTGGCTTCTCTTGGCTTGTGAGCTATAAGCTTAGTGTCCTTTGTTTTATGGCTAGGGTCCACTAATGACTGAGTAATACCATAATTGTCTTTTTGGGTTTGGGTTACCTCACTCAGGATAGCGTTTTCTATTTCCATCCATTTGCTTGCAAAATTCAAGATGTCATTGTTTTTTACCGCTGAGTAGTATTCTAATGTGTATATATTCCACACTTTCTTGGTCCATTCTTCCCATTGAGGGGCACCTAGGTTGTTTCCAGGTTCTGGCTATTACAAATAATGCTGCTATGAACATAGTTGCACAAATGCTTTTGTAGTATGATTGGGCATCTCTTGGGTATATTCCCAAGAGTGGTATTGCTGGATCCTGAGGTAGATTGATTCCCAATTTCCTGAGAAACAGTCACACTGATTTCCAAAGTGGTTTCACAAGTTTGCATTCCCACCAGCAATGGATGAGAGTTCCCCTTACTCCACATCCTCTCCAGCATAGGTAATCGTTGGTGTTTTTGATTTTAAACATTCTGACAGGTGTAAGATGGTATCTCAACGTTGTTTTGATTTGCATTTCCCTGATGGCTAAGGAAGTTGAACATGACCTTAAGTATCTTTTGGCCATTCAAACTTCTTCTGTTGAGAATTCTCGTTTCAGATCATTACCCCATTTTTTAATTGGGGTATTTAGAATTTTAATGTCTAGTTTCTTGAGTTCTTGTATATTTTGGAGATCAGACCTTTGTATGATATGTGGTCAATGTAGATCTTCTCCCATTCAGTAGGATGCCTTTTTGTCTTAATGACTGTGTCTTTTGCTTTACAGAAGCTTCTCAGTTTCAGGAGGTCCTATTTGTTCATTGTTGCTCTTATTGTCTGTGCCATTGGGCTTTTACACAAAAGTGGTCTCTGGTGCCCATGTATTGCAGACTACTTCCCACTTTCTCTTCTATCAGGTTAAGTGTGGTCGGATTTATATTGACGTCTTTAATCCATTTGGACTTGAGTTTTGTGCATGGTGATAGATAAGGGTCTAATTTCATTCTCCTACAGGTTGACATCCAGTTATGCCAGCACCAATTCTTAAAAATGCTTTCATTCTTCCATTGTATAATTTTAGCCTCTTTGTCAAATATGAGGTGTTCATAGGTTTGTGGATTAATATCCGGGTCTTAGATTCTATACCATTGGTCAATGTCTCTGTGTTTATGCCAATACCAAGCTGTTTTCATTACTGTAGCTCTGTAATAGAGTTTGAATTCAGGTATGGTAATGCCTCCAGCAGTTCCGTAGTTGACATTTGAGAACAGATAACACTCAAAACCTCAGTATGTATAATAACCGTAGTATTAACATTGAATGTGCTCTCATAATTACCTTGTAGAAAAACCTTCTGTATACTCATCAAATAGTTATACACAAGTGACAATATATGAAAAAATGCCATTGGCTTTCATCTACTGACATCTAAAAATAGAATTCCACATCTGGTCAAGGCAATTAGTTGGAGGGAAATTATCTAGATCCTCTATTTTTATTTAACTATAAGTATAATAGATTTATGATATAGAAGTATTCTCACAACTAATGGAAATATACTTGCTTAGCAACTAGTGTTTCCCGGGACATTGGAGTGGCAATGAGAAAAGAAACAGTAGGGTAGAAATGTCTTTTGTACCCTAAATTGGGATTATTACTAAGCATATAAAAAAGAAAATGAAGAAAGCAGAATTAACTGGACTATGTGCCATTTTTCTTGGATTTGGAAAGAAAGGGGATTCAGTAAGATACATAGAGGGGGAGGGCAAAGACTCACTCACACACAACAGGACATCTGTTTATAATTAGGTGAATGGAATCCATGAGAGTATGCAGGATGATAGAACAGATCAAGCATCAGATGGCCATCTTTCTAAACCATGACAAAGGAATATGGAGGGTTGAACAACTTTCCCTGTTAGCTGATGAGTGTCAACTACAGATGTATATGCTGATGATTTGATATGGAGTTAACTCATTCTGGTAAGAGAATGTAAGTTGTGCACAAATTGATTTTGGAGTATGCAACTTCTGGAGGCTACACGGAAAAAATTACAGTGTCAGTAAAGAAACAGGGCAATACCTTAGTTCACTGGTCCCTGGAATAAACTGTGCCAGAGACACATGGCCTTCAGTTCAAAGCAGAGGCACCAAGACCAAAACACAAATTTGCTCTTTTGACGAAAATTAATTTTTGTCAGAAAATGATACTTGGAGGAGTTTTAATTTTTCTAAATGTGACATTATCACAAGAGCAGCTTGTCTGACAGCAGCAGGACCTTGCTATGACAGCTCGACTTCTAGACGTGCAGAAATAAAGGAAGAAGGGCTTCATGTGTAGGGTAGCGTAGACAAGGCCTCCTTAGAGTAAGACGTCCATACATGGATCAAAGAATGCAGCTGAGGGATAGTAAAAGAGAGTGGAATTGTACCTGAAATCCCATATACTTCTAAACTTCAACTTCATGATGTGGAGAGGGTTAAAAACAGAATAATCAAGATGGAATAACCATTTTGTAAGTAGACACCTTACATCATTACTTAGTTGGAGACAGAAATAAATTTTCCCTTCAACTTTCTTGTTGACATTCTGATAGTTTTCTATGGTTCTAGGAGAGAAAAAGTTGTTTTCTGTATATAACCCATTGTGAGCTGAATAAAGGCACACAGTCACGGTGGTTTGAAAGGTTGTAAGAATAAAGTGGGTTTTAGGCAATAATAGGAAATGAGACAGGATAAAGCCTGCTGAGAGATGAGAATAGGAGATCTCTCTCTCCTCTCTCTCTCTCTTTCTCTCTCTCTCACACACTCTCTCTCTCTCTCTGTCTCTCTCTCTCTCTGTCTCTCTCTGTCTCTGTCTCTCTCTCTCTCTCTCTCTCTCTCTCTCTCTCGTTTTTATTGAGACAGGGTTTCTCTATACAGCTCTGGTCATACTTGAACTTTCTCTATAGACCAGGCTCTCCTTGAACTAAGAGATCTGCCTGCCTCTGCCTTCTAGTACTGGGATTAAAGGTATATGCCACGACCACATGCCTTCATTTTCTCTTTGTTTTCAGTGTCTAGATTTTTATAAGATATATCTTGAAAAAGAAAACTCATTTAAGCCTAAGAAAAAGTTTTGCTGTGGAGCAAATGATCTCACAGAAAAACCATCTTATGAGCATAATGCCTTTATGTGTATTCTCCACTTACTTGATGATAGTGGAGAATAAGTGGGTGGTGTGGAAGGGCATATCCAAGTACTGTGCCATTGTAATAAGGGACTCAAGTATCTACACTTGATACTTCAATCGTAAAACAGCTTTCACATTTTAGAGAGAATTTTGTCCTATACATTGCCAGAAGGAGAGAAATGAAATGAGAACTAATCTACTTCTGTTCTAATTTAAAATTTCTATGTGATTTTAAAATACCATTTCTAGAAAAAATGTTGCAGTTGGTGAAAAGACAGCAAAGAAATAAGCATTTGCTTGTATTAATTTCCTGAAGTCACTTTTAGTGCAGCCCTCTGCACCCAAGTGTCTGTTACTCACTTTAGTCATCTTTAGTCAGTCCATGGTCGCCTTTCAGCTATTTCAGTTTGCTACAGCTGAATCATGGGAGATGATGATTCACTTCTAAATTAATAAAATTGGTCATTGATACAGAGAAATGTATCATTTAAATTGTATAAATTGCATTTTTGAAGATTTCAAATTAATCAATGTCTATTATGGCACAACTATGCCGATAATGGGCAGACTATGTATGTATTCCATAGTTCTATCCCTTTGTTCTTGCACTATATCTGCATTTTCATTGGTCACTTTTTATATTTCTGGCAACTGATTATGAACCTACACAACTTACATCTTTAAACTCAATCACAGATGTGATGGTTGTGAGAGGTGAGGTCTTTGCAAGTGATAGATTATGAGGGTATAAATTGCATTGATGAAATTTATACCCTTGTTAGAGACAGAAAAGATGATTTTTCTCTGGACATTTGAGAATAAAACAAGAACACAGCCATTGGTCCATAGGTGCAGAGGCTTCACCAAACCCTAATTTCACTCACTGATCTTTGGGTTTCCTACCTTCTTGTGCTATGAGAAACCAATGTACATTTTAAACTCCCACTTTACAATAAAAGCCTAGGACAATAATCAGCATCATATGACCGTAATTCCTTACAAGTATCTAGGATGGGCAATGGGGATTTTTCTCTTTCTATTGAATGTAAAGAGAAGCAGAAATGGCTGATTTTATTTACTTCACAAAGATTGCTCCACAGTCTTTCCTTGATGACTTTTTTTTTGTGAGGGGAGGAGAAATTATGATAGCAAAATATTATATAAAAAAATCTATTTTCAATTTTAAAAAGATTCTGAAACTTTATATAGCTAATTACGCCTCAGTAGAACAGGATAAGAAGGGTTAGCTTTATGCTTTCTGAAATATCACAGCAATTTTTCTTTAAGTGTAAAACTTTACGTTTTAATGTATTTGTTTTAAAACTAGTCAACTGTTTAAACAAGTATTTTGATGATTAAATGCTGATACTACATCAGTCTAATTATTTGATAAACAGATCCGTTATACAATCAAACATTGATCTGATGTCTCCAGACCTGTCTTACATTTTCTTGTGAGACTGTCATTTAATAATGTGTGGGCTTAGAAGAATTCACATGTAAAATAATATAGTAAAATAAAATAGCAAAAATAACAAGCTTAAAACATAGCACATTTATTAGAGTCTTTGCATGTTTTTCTACTTGAGTAAAATATTTTTATATATAGAATTGTGACAATAGCAGTTTGAACCAGACTACCAATATAAGCAAGCCCTCTGTGGGAAGATGTCTTGGGAGATATAGGATTATAGACTCTGTGCATGGATTTTTAATAAAGCATTATCATGATTTCAGCCTCTGAAGAGCATAATAGAAAATCTTTCTAGGTATTACATATGTGCTGCCCAATGCTACAGACCTGTTCCACATGAGTATGCTGCTACTTACGAAATTATCCCGAAGAAAGTACTAGAAGGGTAAAGTTACTTATTCTTAGATTTAATAAACACCCTGAAGCAAGATTCTTGACTATATTAGCATATTTTCTGCCCTGAAGACCAAAATAAAATTTCATAGAGAGATGTCGGTTTAATGTTTAAGATGATATTTCAAAAGGATTATCTAATAATTCACTAGACTAGATAACTAGTCTTTATGTCCTTGAATTTTTACCCAACCACGTTTATACTGAAAAATATAAGAAGCTGTGATTTTAGAATATAAAATCACCACTGCACAGCAGTGATGTTTTAGTGAGCAGAGTAAAGTGTAGCTTTCCCATGGTTCTTCCAGTATTTAGTTCTCTTTGGAAGGTCTGTGGCTATAATCCCCCGTGATCTGCTGCCATGTCCATTGTGTGAGCGAGCACAGTTCTGCAAAGCTATCAATCCCTCTTAGCGGTGTTAATCTTCAGGCTCTCTGGCATCCTCATACTTACTTGCATTCAGTAGGAAGCCTGCAGTGGTTCTGTACACTGACTGGGCTTTGATTTTGCCATCAACTAGCAGAAAACCATTCAGTACAGAAGGCCTGTAAAACACTGTGGTAAAGAACATTGCTAAAAACTACAAAATGTCCACAGTACTCTTGTTTTGTCCTGTTTATTTCAGAGGTGTCTTTAGGCTGTTTGTAAAATGCAATGTATATGGGACACTTTAATTTAGAACTGTTCTCAAACAAAAAACAGAGAATTTTAAAATTCAGCTCAGATATTGTGAATATTTTTCACAGCTAAATACAAAATTAAGCCTAAAAGAGGCTTATGAAAATTAGCTACTACAAAGTAGCTGGATCACTAAAACACCATTACCTAAATTACCTAATGAGCATGTTTACATTGTCCTATGTGTATGGTAACATTAGATAACACACGGTTTGTTTACAAAACCACATATACAACAAACCATAAAATTTCAGATTGATTAACATATTAACTAATATATTTAGACTGAGACATTAAAACTTTAATAAGGGTTTCTATTCAGACTTCTTATTTTTTCAGATGACATTTTTCTTTTGACTCATTTCGTAATATAGGCTTCCTTTTTGGAAGTGCCCTAAATTAACACTCTGTAACCCCTTTTACAAAACTGCTTAAAGGGTAAATGTGTATGAAAACTCACTTTTATACACAAATGCATTGACCCACATCAATTCATCTCCCACTCCTGGAGTCTCAGATTCTGTCAGATACCCATTTCCATTAGGGAATCTCTGAGACTGCATTGGCATCTAGAGCTTCCTATAACCACTCGCTGGCTGATGTGTGACACAGTTTCACACACGCCCTTTACACACAGTGTGAGACACCTTTCATGTCATTTATTTCACGTGTCCATCTTAAGAAGCTGTGCAATAGCTGTACTATTAAGGACAAACTTTTTGCAAATTCCATCTTTTCTCTTTTACAAAAGAGGCATTTCCTCACTGAACATATTGAAAAGAGATTAGATGTTTAAATGCCTTCAGATGCAGTGGTGTGTGTGTGTGTGTGCACGTGCATGTGTGCATACACAAATAGACTGCCTTGTGAAGTATATTCTTGAAAGAAGGATACCTGTTTAGAAACTTCATGCCCAGATTGTTGGAGATATGTGAAGCAGAATAGACAGTTAGCTCAGCATAATGAATATGTCTACCAGCCATTTTTATAATGATCTGCTGCAGCTTTTATTGTCTGACAAACTGTGTGCTGTGTTTTTCTGAGAGCTTTCTTGTTTGACATAATCAAAAACGATGTGATGTACCCCTCGAAGTTTAGCTGATAAAAGGAAAGCAAAAAAAGAGGGGCTTCTGCCAACAGTGTGGTTGTATTACAGCAGAAATTTTCCTGTAGCTGTGAAATGCACTATTCTTGTCATTTATCATGCATTCTTCAAGACTCAGAGTAGAGATAGTATGCACATACAGAGCTTAACATCCATTAATACACCCAAATTTTCCTAATATGCATTAAACCACCAGTTATTATTTTGGAAAAATGTCTATGTATGTTTACAAAACCCACAAATAATTTACTTTTGTTAAGCTGATATACTACCTTATTTTATGTGATTATTTTATTTACTCATTAGGGGAAATGTTTCAAAAGGTAAATGTTCTAGCTTATTAGTAAACACACTGATATTAGATTAAATATTTACAATTAATGTGAGTGATTATTTTCAGCTTTTATCTCTGTACATTTGATAAGATATATGCTCAGTTTTAATAAGAATACATTAATACAAACTCTGTTAACACCGAGAAGAAGCTGCGTACAGAAGAACTGCATAGTATGTATATTCACTTCTGATAAATGCTTCATTCTTTCTTTAGAGGATTATTAAGAGCATTCTCTGGAGGAATAAAATGGTGGAAGTCACACATTTAATAGCTCAGGTACAAAGAGTCAGATTGTGCCAGTTGGCAAAAGTTAGCAGGAAGCTGTCACAATAAATGGCAGCAGCTGCTCATAGTTCCAAAGAGTATGTCCCAGTCAGAACTGAAAACTGATGGCATCTACATTAATACTACCTTAATGGCCCATCTGCTGCTCCATAGGGTCCCTAGCTGCTGTATGGAGTCATAGGCATTTGACAGGCAGTCTCTGTATGCCAGACGCACATTGTGCCAAATGTTTCAGGCTGCTTCATCTCGTTCGGATGTGTCAAAGTCTCCCTACTCATTTATCAGGCAAGGAGTTATGAGGGTTTTCTTTTCTACACATCATTGGCTTTCAGCGCTGGGGCAGCTAACAATTTGGAAGGCAAACTATTTTGGTTATTATTTTTTTTCTAATTGATGATGCAAGGCAAAGTTGTCTAATGCACTGTACATTAGTAGGTAGGTTAACAAAATGCTATGACATGCAAGCCCTGTGGAGAAATCAATCCACTGCATTTTAAATACATTGCTGCATAAATGTTTCTATAATTATATTGGAGGATATTATTGTATATTTATTTATATAGAGCCCTATTAACTGGGTAAATATTACAAAAGCTTACTTTAAATTGTCTAGATAGAAAAATACTAATATTCTACTAGCATATTTAAATTTTTAAATAGGAAGTACAAAAATTGACAATTTAGATTTTATATTAAATATGTATCTCCAAAATGAAATAAAACTGATATAGAAAAGTGAAACATAAGTGTAAGCAAATTTATGCTATGTAGCAGTTAAATCATACAGAAGTAACGTTGCCAGTAGTAGAGAATAAACTATGTTGAATGTTCAAAACTGTCAAGACAGTCCAATTCATGTATCACTAAGTGACCAAATGCAAAAAATTAGATTCATAATATTTATTACACCCAAAACTATAGAAAAACTTTGGTAAGTCTTCCTTGTCCACAGCTTTATATATCACTCTTGAACTCACAGAAGGCTGCTCTTCTCATTTTGGGGATCAGCCACAATGCCGCTGTCAAAATCAGACTCCCTTCTGAGGAGGAAGTTGTCAGTTCATCCCTGCTTCCCCTGGAACCATCATAGACTTTGTGTCATATGCATGTGTTTCAAACACAGTTGATTCATGTTTGTAGATGTTCCCAAGTCCATATGATACATGCATCATTCTTATTAAAAGTTTCTCCCTTGACCCACCACTAATTCTTTAAATTTAATTTTGGCCTCCTCATATTGTCAGGGTTTCATGATAGACGAGAATAAACAAACGCTGTGTTACATGAAAACCCCATACAATGAATATAAACTACACATGTCACCTGCTGTGGTATTCATTAAAATATTGTGAGAAAAGGCGGTACATTAGCAACTCCTGTATATTCTCCAGTCATGGCTGGCAATAGAAGCTACATTCATAGTAACTTTAAAGTATAGGTATTAAATATCTCATTATGTTTTTTGAAAAATATAAATATATTACCCTGAAGATAGACTCTGGTGATGGTGACTTACTCGGGAGCATGTGTATGTGCAAATGTGCATGCTTGTACACACATATGGCATATCATGAAGATGGAAGACTTTTGGTAAGAATCACACTTTTAATCATGGTTAATATTATCTATATTGTTTGAGTATTAGTTAATATGATATACACAGTTAAAGGAGTATAGAAGTCAGTCATACATAGTATAATTTTTACAAGTCGATGGAACGAAGGCACTTGCCTTCTGGTGATGCCTCACAGTTTAAGCGCAGGTAAAGATTGAAGGAGAACACTGGTGATGGGGGAAGAGCAAATATTGTATGCATGTATGCTTCTACCTCTGTTTGAAACATTGTTTATGTATTGATATATATATTTACCATACTACAATGTACATTACTATCTCCGATTAAGATACTTATACATATCTATATTTAAAAGTCATTTATTGTACAGTTGTTTATTATCTTAGTCTTTAAGATAGATAGGTATTGAGAATTATAGATCAGTAGTCATCTATGTTTGTTATATTTATGATTAGACTAATCAGGTTCTTTAGATACATAGAGATTATATTCAGTATAGATAGATAATCTTCAACCTCTTCAAGGAGCTGTAGAAAATGGCCTTTAATATAATCTAGAGTTTTGTAGTTTCGCGACAATGAGATGCACTGACTCCTGGTAACACCAATCTATTCCCAAGAGAATGTTTTGAGCACCAGAGACACTCCATCTGGAGCCTTTCTTCTTGGCGGAACTGGCCTCTGGGCAAAGAAATGCCCATACCTCAATCACTGACAGAGATACCGAGTATCCGTAAATGGATAAAACAAAACTGTCATATCCTGCCAAGACAGGGTAAGATAGTTTTGAAAAGTTTCTTGCTCTTGAAAATGGTATGTCAGTTACTTTAGGCCTTAGCCAAAGTTGGTCGCTTCAAAATTGCAAATGAGACTTCGGGTGACTGCCCAGGTAGTCAGTTGCCTCTGTCATTTGTTAAACATTGTGGAAGTTTCCCGATTACACTTCCTGTCCACTCAAGTAATATTGTTTCCCTTCTCAGATCTCTGATGGAGTTAAAGATTAAATAATGATAGTTACCTTCCTCACAGTTTAGCCAAGCTTAATTTCAATGTAATACTTAGACTCCTTAAAATAGAATGTTTATTAAAACTCTTGTTATGCATTCCCTGCTTAATATTGTTTATTGTTTGTAATTTTGCATTTGGTGTCTGTTCCAATTATATATAGCTATGCTGGGTTTGGATTAATCCTGTTTAGACAGAAGGGGGAGATGATGGGGGAAGAGCCACTAGTCAGTCACATCAAGTTGGGGTGTGGCTACTGGGACCCCAGGTAGAAAATCGAGAGAACACAGGTACGCTCTCTCTCCATGCGGTGTCCGCCAGACAGATAGGACTGCGGTTTGAGTGGCGTGAGTTCCCCTTTTTTCTTTCATTAAAAATACCTGTTCCTATTGCGCTGGCTTGGTTATTGATTTGTGCCGACTTAATCCTTTATCACACTGGCTCCATGAAGTTGTCCACTGACCACCACATACATGTCACCTTTTGTACACTCACATACATATCACACACATACATATAACAGAAACACAATAATAATAATAATGAAGAAGAAGAAGTAAGAAAACAGAATTTTTCCTAAAGTCCTCCTTTAAAACAAGTTTGATATAATTTTTAAACAGGTTTAAGGGTCCTTAGATTATTTATAATTAAAATAAATGGACTGATTGCATTAGTTCTTCAGTTTTCTGATGAATTCAGGTACCAATTAGGTTTCACTAATTTGTAATTCATCCTGCCATGCCACTGCACAAGCTCTTTTTAGGTCCTTGTCCTTTCAAAAGTTGAAAAGTTTGGTATGAAGGATAAGGTACAGCTCTGTTCTTTCCTTAAATTCTCTGGCATCACTTATTTACATTGGCATGTGAAATCTTCTGAGATTAAAAAAATATATCAATATAGTAGAAATACAGTACTTAGAACATAACATTGACTTGCTTTGTAGTACTGCATCTTGTCTTTCCTGTAAAGCTGTGATACAAGCATTGTTTTGTTTATACAGAAATTAAGGCTAGTTTTATGTCATCAGAGAGGAATGAGCCACAACTGTGAAAAATTGTCCATAAGATCTGGCTCCAGGGCATTTTCTTAATTAGTGTTTGACAGAGGGCCTAGCTCCTTTTGGGTAGTATAATCCCTGGCCTTGTGGTCCTGGGTTCTATAAGAAAGCCATGAGGAGTAAGCCATGAGGAGCAGCCCAGTAGCCGCTCCTAACCATGGCCTCTGCATCAGTTCCTGCCTCCAGGTTCCTGCCCTCTTTGCTTTTGATGATGGACTGTTCTATGGCACTGTAGGCAAGACAAACCTTTTTCTCCCAGTTTGCTTTTGGTCATGGAGCTTCATCACAGCACTAGTCTGAAGACGGACGCTTAAAAGAAATCCCACACTAGCTCAGAACTGAGAATATTAGATGGTTATTTAATTAGGGGTAGACTCACAAATCAGAATCCCCTGCTGGAACAGAGAACAGCAACCGAATCCAGCAGCCAGAAAAGAGGTCAGATGCATGCATTCTATCAGCATAAATAGTATAAGAGGCCACACCCCAGTGAGTGGGCAACTTAAGACCTACTGGCTGTAGGATTTTCTACAGCACCTCCCCATTTTGTTTAAATAAGAGAGTTCTAAGCCTAATACAAAATTATATACAATAAGAACAAATATATTAAATAATTATCCTATCCTAATGAGTTTAAGTCTTGTATAATAAATAAGTTGTCCAAATCATGAGAGGAAAGTAACTACAACTATCTAGTCTTCAAACCCATTGAAGATCTGTGAAGGGAAATAATATTACTCGAGTAAGCAGGAAGTGCAATCAAGCACCTTCCAAAACATACAACAAAAGACAGAGACAACTGGCTACCTGGGCAATGACCCAAAGTTTCATTTGCAACATTGGAGCAACCAACTTTGGCTAAGGCCTAGATTAACTGGCAGACCATTTTCAGAGGCAAGAAATTTTTCAAAACTGTCTTACTCTTTGACAGTCTTTTCTCTTGTGTTCTGCTATGTACCTTGTCAGTGAATGAGGCATGGACGATTCCTTGCCCAAAGGAAAACTTTGCCAAGAAGAAAACAAGCTCCGAGTGGAGTGTCTTCAGTGCTAAACATTCTCTCGGGAATATATCGGTGCTGCCAGGAGCAATCATGTCTCACTTCAACAGAACTCTAAGTTATTTAAATGTCATATTTTACAGCTCTTTGAAGTGGTTGAAGATTACCTATCTATGCAGAATACAATCTCTATGTATCTAAAGAACCTGATTAGTCTAACTATAAGTGTGACAAATATAGATGACTATTAACCTATAATTCTTAATACCTGTATAACTTAAAGACTAAAACTTCATATTAGAATATTATACAATAAACAACTGTACAACAAATGAGAACAATGATTTCAAAATGTAAACAATGTATAAGTATCTTGAACAGAAGTAGAAATGTCCTAAAATTGTATCAAATACAAAATTGTTTTAAATAGAGGTAGAAGCATGCATTCATACAGTATGACAAAATAACTTTGCCTAGGTATACAAACATTGTGGATTAAAATAGGACCATATTCAATATAATTTAAGTTTGTATCAAAATACAAGAATCTATACCAATGTAAATTGATTATAAATAATAACTCACAAGTCTTCACTTTATTACTCACTATTACTATTATCCTATTATTTTCCTATCCATTTTCTTTTATTTTAAAGATATACCTGAGCCTACAAAATTTCCCCCAACCCCTAAACCTATACCAATTATAATCAACACCTAATTGATGCCCCTAACCCTTGAGGACATACTTTGTCGTCTTCTAGAATTACTTCCAGCTGTCATGGGGCAATGTACGTTCTATCGGATTCCATGAAAGTAAAATGATAGTTAAGCTCCAAGATTACTGTCTGGTATAATTGCAAATAGGCTCTGAGTATTCAGTAGGGTTTTTCTGAGGTTCCTATTCGGAGTTCTGGCCAGAACATTGTAAAAACGTGTACCATTTCAGCTAACCAAGTTGGAACCATCTTGAGCAGCTGGTACCCAAAACAGGTTTTATAGTAGTGCTATCAGCATCATGAGGTCATATCAACAGCTGGAGTTATTGCGTGGGGCCCCACCTTCTTCAAGGAAACTTTAAAGATTACTGCAGAAAAATTCATTGTTCATTGTGGAAAACTTAAACATTACTTATATAGACATATACAAATATATATATATATACATATATATATATATTCAATGAAAGGTACGAAAGAGACAAAAAAATAAGTATAAAGAAAAGTTTTTTCTAAATTCCTTTTTCTTTCTGTCTCATATGATATGCCTCTTGAAATGAGACAGAAATTCTGAATATTTCTTTAAACAACATGCTTGGATGTGGAAAAGGATAGAGTCATTGTCTAACTTCAAAAACAGCTCCGTGTATTTATATTTATGTATATATAAATACACATATATATGTGTGTCTGTGTGTTTATATATATATGTGTATTAGTTACCCAACCTTATAAATCATATTCTCTTTTCTCGATGATACTTAGTAAATAGTTATTTTTCCATCTGTCAGAATTCAAACATCCAGGGTCACTTTAATTTTTGAAGATGAGTGTTTTCCTGCAAAGATAAGAAGAGGACCCTGCCCCAACCTTTATGAGGTTTCCTTAGCACTTGTAGAATTGTCACCTCTGTGGTGGAACTGTCATTTTGCTTTATTAAGAAGTTTCTCTTTTTCAAACTGAATCTTTATTAATTTTGATGGTATCCATAGTTTTTCTTTTCCTGTGGAAACAAGAGCAAAACCCCTTCCCCAACATAGCACATCTCCTGGCTTCTGTTGTGAGGTCAACACATCCTTGAAATAAAACAGCTGATTTAATTCACAAGACTTTTCTATTATCCAATGTTTCTCTGCTGCTGTTGTTTTTTTTCTCATTAGCACAAGAAATTTCAAGATTAATAAAGCATTATGTAATCTATTTCTGGGAATATTTTCTTCCAATTTTAGGTTGTTTAACATATCCTTTATAGTTCAAGTTGATCTTTCTATAACTGCCTGATCTGTAGGATTGTGTGGTATACCTGTAATATGCTTATTATTATAATAAACAAAAATCTGTTTCATTTACTTAGAGACATATGCTGGACCATTATCTGTCTTTATTTGTGCAGGTATACCCTTGATGGCCATAACTTCTAATAAATGTGTGATTACTGAATCAGCCTTTTCTGAGCTTAAAGCAGTTAACCATTAAAAACCTGAATAAGTGTCAATGGTGGTTTGTACATATTTTAATTTTCCAAATTCTGCAAAGTGGAACACATCCATGTGCCAGATTTCATCTCTTTGAGTACCCTTTCAGTTAGTCCTTACAGGTATCGGTGTTTGGTTATAGAAAGAGAAAGTAGGACATCTCTTTACAATCTCCTTAGCTTGTTGCCATGTAATAGAAAAAACTCTTTCTTTAAACCTTTGGTATTGACATGATTTTTTTTATGAAATTGTGAGGTCTGCAACATGCTTCCCATCAATAATTGATCAATTTCTGCATTACCTTTTGCTAGCAGACCTGGCAGACCCATATGGAATCTGATGTGTGTTATATTTATAGGCCAAAGCCTATTCCTGATTATGTCTTGCACCTGGATAAATAATGAAGTCAATTATATATCATCTGGTATAAATTCTGCAGTTTCAGTATGCAAAACAACTGTTTCTGCATACTGTGAATCCGTAACTATATTATGAAGTTCTTCAAAATCCCTTAGCACCATGAGAATAGCATATAATTCTACGTTCTGGACAGAATTACAAGGGCTTTCTTCCACCTTACTTAATTCTTCTGATTTGTAACCTTTCTTCTCTGATTTATTTGCATCAGTATAAAATTTATGGGCTCCAGTTATTGGAGCATCATGTACAATTCGGGGAAGTATCCAAGAAGTTCTCTTTATAAGGTTTAGTCTATTGCTTTTGGGATAATTGCTATTAATTTCTCCCCAAAATTAGCACAAGCTCTTTGCCAGGGTTCATTGTCTTTCCATAACATTTGGATTTCATCAGTAGTGAAAGACGCTATAATCTTGCTGGGTCTATACCTGCTAGTTGATGAAGTCTCAATTTATTTTGTATAATTAAGTCAGAGTTTTTTTACACATAGGTTTTTAATTTTTTACTTGGTTTATGTGGTAAAAAGATCCATTCTCAGATAATATCATACCTCTGCATTAAAATTTCTGTAGGAGAAATTCTGGAGGGCAATATGACTAGAATACAATTAAGACTTGAATTCACCTTATCCACATGTGCGTCCTGTAATTTCTCCTCAACTATTGTCAATTCCTTTGCTTCAGCTGTTAATTCTCTGGGACTATTCAAGTCTTTATCACCATTTAAGGTTTTGTTTAAATGAATTATTAGATCAGGTGTTATCCCAACAGCCGGTCATAGCCTGGAAATGTCTCCTAACAAACTCTGAAAGTCATTAAGAGTCCTCAAATGGTCTCTCCCAATTTGTGTCTTTTTTGTTCTAATTTTCTGTAAACCTATTTTGTAACCTAAATAATGACAGAATCTTCTCTCTGAATTTTTTCAGGAGCAATTTGTAATCCCCATTTTGGCAAAATTTTCTTTACTTCTTTAAGCATCCTTTCTGAAGTATCTATGTTTGAGTCAAATAGCAAAATGTCATCCATGTAATGGTAAATAATAGACTTAGGAAATTGCTTAAGTATTATTTCCAATGGCTGACTTACAAAGTATTAGCATAGAGTGAGGCTATTGAGCATTCCTTGTGGGACAACGGTCCATTAATATCTCCTAATAGGCTGAGAATTATTATAAGTAGGCACTGTGAAGGCAAATTTTCCTCTATCCTTTTCTTGTAAAGGTATAGTGAAGAAACAATATTTCAAATCAATTACTATAAGAGGCCTTCCTTTTGGTAATAGAGAAGGCAGAGGGATTCCAGATTATAGAGGGCTCATCGGTTGAATTACCTTACGGACAGCTCTTAGATCTGTCACCATTCTTCATTTACCAGATTTTTTTTAACAACAAATACAAGAGAATTCCAAGGACTGGTTGATTCTTCAGTATGGTGAGCATCTAGTTGCTCTTGTACCAGCTGCTGTAAAGCCTGCAGCTTTTCTTCAGTTAGTAGCCATTGCTTAAGCCATATTGGTTCTCAGTTAACCATTTTAAAGGTAGGACTCTTGGTATCTCTAAAGGTTTGCTAGTTGCTTTATGTTCTTGTACAGCCTGAATGGCTGGTGACCTTTTGTATAGTACCTTAGAATAACCTTTCCTGAATTATGAGTTTCTGGGACTGCAGGAATGTTGATTTGAGTATTCCATTGCTGAAACAGGTCATTACTGCAAAAATTTTGCAATATTAACCACATATTGCCTCAGCTTCACTCTTTGAACTTCTGGACCAATGTAGTCAACCCATCTCATGCTTTTTGAGATATTGTTCCAATTCCTAGTAATTGAACATCTGCCTCTTGAAGAGGCCAATTTGGATGCTAAGATTCTGGAGTAATGATACTCACATCTGCACCTGTGTCAATCAAACCAACAACTACAATGCCATTTGTACTCACTCTTAGCTTTGGTCTTTGATCAGACCAGAATATACATTTTCTTTTTTGTATTGGATTTTTTGATTTATTCTCCATGTTTATGCCATCATCTATAACAGTATGGTCTTTTACAGAAGGCTCTGGATTTTTAAATTTTCCTGGTAAGACATGTCCTCCACAGTGACTTGGAATGACTGGGAAACTTTTGCCTTGGGAGCTTACAAGAGATCCCTCAAGGACTTTCCTGATGGTATCGGGTTGCCTTGCATGTCTTTTGTTGATCTTCATTCATTGGTCCATTGTCAGCCTTTTCCATACCTTCTACATATACCCGAAGGCTGAGTCTTCCTATTCTTGCTATTCCCAGAGGAGATATTATTCCTAGGAATTCCCTGTCTACAATCCCTTTTCAGATGTCCTATTCTACCACAATTAAAATATTTGGCATTATGATGTCTCCTCATTCCTCTGGAAATTGCTTCTCCTACCCAAGATTCAGAATTATAGTCAAATGTCTCGATGTTCATTGTATGGAGGATCCATTCTTCCATAGGTGTTCATCTAACCTTTAAAGGCCCAAGTATCTTTTTGCATTCTAAGTTGGCATTTTCAAAAGCCAGAGATTCAATAAGTACTTGTCTAGCTTCTGGGTCTGTCACTCCTATTTGTACAGCCTTATTTAATCTTTGTAAAAAGTCACTAAAGAGTTCTCTCTGACCCTGTTTAAGCTCTGGTATGTAATTCAATTAGTTTTCCTAGTTCTTGAATCCTGTCCCAAGCATTTAAGACTGCTTTGTGGCATAGGGACAAGATTTTTTCATCGTAAAGTGTTTGAACCTGTAGGTCAGCATAAATGCCCTCACCTAGAATTTGATCTTGAGAAGTTTCAAGTCCTTTTGCTTTTCCCTGTTGTTTTAGAATTTTAGCATCTTCTTTGAAATAACATCTAAACATCAACTAAGGCCCATCATCCAGGACTGCTGAAACTAACTGACGCCCATTTTGTGATGTTGCCTTGATGCTAGATGCCCATCATCTCCCTCACAAATGTGGAATGCAAGCCATAAGTCACAATAGCTTGCTTAATTTCTTTTAGATCATTCATTTTTATAGGTATCCATCCACCTTCTTTGGATCCTTTTGGGCCTTTAGAACTTGATGCTTTGCCAGAGTTGATTACAGGGTAGGAAGCTAAAACCCTGGGTATGTCATATCTGACAGCTACTGGGGATGTTGAATCCTGTCCTTGTGCCTTCTTTCCCTGTTCATTAGCTCCGATAATTTACTCAGTCATTTCGAATCTTTTTACCATTGTCTTTATAAAGACTGAATCTCCTGGCCTGTATATATTCCTAGTGATTTTATTGAGGCACTTAGCCTCTGGTCCTCATTCTGCACATGTGATTCCAAGGTCTGAAGTTTCTCCTTTAAAGATAACACCTCATCCTTTGACATTACTTGGATAGTGTGCAGATTGCCATCCTGGAAAGATACTCTATCTGATAACCTATCATAACTTTTTAACGAATTTTGATTGTCAAATTCAACAGCATGAATTCTTTCAGATAATTTTTCTATACCCTTAGATATGTATTCAATTTTTCTGTCAAATTAAAAATTATCCTTTTTAATAGTATTTTTTTTCAGGTAACTTTTGATTTTTGATTGTATTGATTCTGTTGACTAGCTGTTCATTATTAGTTTGTAAAGACTGTATCATTCCTAAAAGTGCCACATTCTTTATTAATGATATAATATGACAAGAAAACTGAGTCCCAATATCCAATAAATGGAGGTATTACCATAATGATATAAGCCATAGTATTAGCAAAAAGGTAACTAAAAGTTTCAATATTAATGTAGTCTGTCATAATGATTTATTAATTACCTGTTATGAGATCTGGTAAAATGTTTTATATGTAATAATCTTTATTGTTCAGCAGATGTCATGGTTCCAGAGTTGTGACTAGCAGCAATGCAACCATTGGCAACAGGAATGGTTCTGAGCTGCTTTAGTTTCCCACCTTGTTAGTGATTAAATACTGAGAAATAAGCTTTGGTTCACAAATTAAAAGCAATTAAATCGATTCCATACACGGAGCAAGAGGCCCACAACTCGCCGGAAGGGAGAACAAACAGGAAACTGCACAAATCACCACACAGCAAGGAACCATGCCAGGGAACTATGCCAGGAAACACAGCAGTCATATGATATGTGTGCTCGGGAAATTTCCAAGTTGCCCCACTCAGGAAGCTCTGCTGTGGCAGGGGTTCTACAAAACAAAACAAAACAAAAATAATACATAAACAACCAACAGAAAAAAACGCTTAGGTAAAAGCATGCCAAGCGGGGAGGGTTGGGAGACTTTCTAGGCAGTGGACTTGCTAGGCCTTTAGGCTGTCCATCCAGTAAGTGTAGAGTCTGAATCCACGTGGGTGCCAGATGAAGAAGGAGGCTTAAAAGAAATCTTAAAGGAATTGAGAATAATAGATGGTTATTTATTTAGGGATAGACTAACAAATCAGAGTCCTGTGCTGAAATGGAGAACAGCAACCGAATCCTGCAGCTGGAACAGAGGACAGACACATGCTTTACATGGGCAGAAATAGTATAAGAGGCCTCCAATGGGCAGGTAACTTAAAGGCTACTGAATGTAGGATTTCCTACAGCACTCATCACCTTGACTAAGACAGTACCTTTTCATATGGAATTAGATTCTGTGATCTAGCCTCACAAATGAGGTTGAACTGGATTTGATCAAAAGTTAAAGTCATACTGCTTCATTTTTTACAATTTCATATTTGCAAATAAAATTTCAGACATTTTAGAAAAATAGCAAAGAACTAGGGCAGGAAGAAGGAATATGACTTTTTAAATTTTATTATGAAAGGAATCTATTCCTCAGAGCTTTATCTAGCTTTTAGGGACCTATTTCCTATTCTGGGTTGCCTCACCCAGGCTTGTTGCAGGGGGAGGAGCTTGATTCTGACTCAACTTGACATTTTGTTGACAACCATGGAAGGCCTGCCATTTCTGAACTGAGATGGTTGTGAGTGGATGGGGGGATAGAAGAGAAGTGAGGGGGGAGGGACAAAAGAAGAGGAGGAAGGGGAAGAAGTTTTCCAGATGCAAATACATCAAAAAATTTAGTCAGAATAAAGATGGGCTGGAGAGATGACTCAGTGGTTAAGAGCACTGGCTGCTGTTTCCAGAAGACCTGTATTCATTTTCAAACACCCACATGGTAGCTCACAATTTTCTATAACTCTAGTTCCAAGGGATCCAACACCCTCACACAGGCAAGCCAATGTACATGGTATAAAAATAAATGAATTATCCTTAAAAAACAAGAAATTCAGTGGACAGAGTAAAGTCAAGGTCTATACATTAGAGGAAAGAAAATATTCCTACCTGTCAGAGTTCATGGATGTGGATCCATTCCACCTTGATCAAAGGTCAGAGAATTCAGACCTATACTTGCTTCTTTAAGGTTATAATTTTTAGTGTCTCTGTTATTTCTATGTAGCATTTCTAATCCGCATACGCCTATGCTGAAATGTATAAAGCCATTGAGGTTGTACCCTGACACCCGCCAAAGCATTTAGTGACACAGAACTAGCCATCTCTTTGACCCCTGAAAGCTCTTGGGATATGATGTTTTACCATGGTTTGAGTGATCTACAAGTCTCTTGAGTAGTAATTCTTTTAGTAATCTGTGGTATTAATTCCAATTGTTCACATTGATACAAAGACTTGTGAAGACTACTTGGAAGGTCTCATTTATTTTTTAGGTCCCTGTTTCCAGGTAGATTTTGAAAGCAAAAAAATATAGTGGTCAGGGTTTAATATAATTTTTGTCCATACAAAATGTATTATATCACTCACACATAGATGAAAAAGTTGGTCATTTCTGATATGTCATTGGCATACACAGAACATGTGCACCAATGAACATGTATTGTAGATGGCAGTCAGTCAAAAAAATCCCAGAATATATCAGAACCGTTTTTTACCTTGGGACTCTAATGAATTGGTGTGTTCTTCTCTAGGGAAGACCCCCCTTCCACTCCCAGTATTCCTCAGTTGCCAATAGTTCTTTTTTAGGGTTGAGGCCTTGTAGTCTTTTTCCCATCTCTTCGCATGTCTAATAGTGTCCTTGTTCAACATGCGTTTGTGCAAGCATGTTGGTGGGACTTCACATGTGCAGCTTCTGTTATTACTGGGAAGCAAAATTTTATAAGAAACTACTTTATCCTCTGCCTTTTAAAATTGTGTGCCCCTCTTCCAATGTTCCCTAAACCTTAGGTCTGATAGTGTTTTGTAGATGTGTCCAATGGGACAGAGCTCCACCATTCTGCATTTTTAATGGTTGGAGTTGTATGCTATTGCAAAGAGAAGTTTCATTGATGAGGAATGAATATTATGTTGAAAGTCCCTCAAAGTGGTCTTGTCGCCAAGGAGCCCCCAGGTTCAATAACCAGGCCGTCAGATGCAAAAGCATGAGGTTTATTTCATGGTTGCACAAGCGGGTGCCTAGCTTTGGAATAGCTAAGCACCCCGAGCATCCAGGCAAGCAAGCTTTTATAGACAAAATTACAAGTTTTACATGAATTATAATATGGGGTATGGGTACAATTGGGATTGGTCTAGATATTCAAACCAGAGTTCAACCCGGAATGAAATTAGCATAGTCCAGCCTATTTCCTAAAACTCAAGTATGTGACATCCTGCTTGTTCCATTGTGATTCAGTTTGCAGTTTGGTAATCATTCACTATGACTGTTCTGATAATCATCTGCTTAGAAGACTGTGACCAGTTCTGATAATTGCTAGCCTTTCTGCCCTGTGGGGGGTGGGGGAAGGAAGAATCTGCTGGAGTACAATGGTCAAACCGGTTTACCATGCTTTGTAGTTTTTCATTACGCAACTCATCCAGTTCGTTATGAAAAATCGGTTGGGGTCTTTCATTCCCCCCTTTTTCTTGTGCACGGTTTTAATCTTAAAACCATCTAGTTAAACATTGGACTCCTCCTGTTGTTTTAGGATATGGTATTGCTGGGTAAGGACCAATGTTTGGACTGTGGATAGCCTACCTTTTATGAATTGTATTACGCGGTTCAATATACATGGACCAAATGTAAGCAAAAGCAATAATATGAACAAAAGGGCTGATCAGGGTGGATACCAGAGTGGTCATCCAAGGGGATTTGTTGAACCAACTTTCAAACCAGCCCTGCTGGGCTTCAACTTCTCTCTGTCTTCTAATCTCTTTCTAAGCTGTTTCATTGATTCTTTGATGGACCCATACAACATTCTTCCCCCAGAGCAACACAGAGCCTAATTTCCCAGAGGGAGAGTAAGTCTAATCCTCTCCAGTTTTGTAACACCATCTCACTGAGGGAAGTGATTGATTTTTGCAGCAAAGTTATAGCTCCTTCCAGGGTTTTAATATCCATATTGATGGCAGTTTGCAATTGGGCCAAATGCTGACCTTGCTTGATAGCTGCTGTCCCCATGCCTATTCCTGTGGCTATAACCCCTACCCTAAGCAAGAGGGCTAGAGTGAGGGTTACTGGCTCCCTTTTGGCTCTACCCCTGTGCTCATAGAGGTTTAGGATTGTTTCTTCAGGGTGGTATAGGATTCTAGGCATGATTTGAGTCAGGATACAGAAGTCCTCCATCAGGTTGAGGACAGATGCCGAAATGCAAGGGGCTAGGCCCATACCACAGGCCCACCATTTATCTAAACCAGGAATCAAGTACCTGGTGTCAAGAGTCTTAGGGCTCTTAAGAGTCTCATTACATAACCTCAGTAAGAGTCAGCCTATGATTAGTCCCCCAAACACATGCCTCCTGACTGGTGGTGTTGTCAAAAGCCCCTGAATCTGCAATTTGGGTAGTTCAGGAGCTCGCTTCACGTGGGAGGCATGGATCCAGGCAGGAGATGCATAGTTCTTTCTGTTGTTCCCAGATCTGGCATCTCACCTCTTCAAGGGCCTTTAGGTGGGCAAATAAAGGTCTAGAAAGAATAGCATCAGGATTATACATTCCACCCGACTTAGTGAGCGGTGGCAGTCCCCCACATATGATCTCCTAAGGGGTGAGTTTAAATCGCCCTAGGGGTGTTTCAAACCCGGAATAGGGCAAAGGGAAGGAGGGCTGTCCAGTCATTCCCGCAGGTCTCTAGGGCCAATTGTCAAGGTTTCTTTTAAGGTTCTATTCATCCTTTCTACCTAGCCTGACTCTGGGGTCGGTAAGCACAATGTAATTTTCAATTGATCCCCAGTTGGGTGGTCAGTCCCTGACTTTACCTGGGCAACAAAAGCAGGTCCATTATTAAACGCGATTACCTTGGGTATCCCGAACCTTGGGAAGATCTTTTTTTTTTTATGATCTTCTTAGCCACCACATTAGCTGTCTCAGTCCTAGTAGGAAAAGCTTCTACCCAGCCTGAAAAAGTATCTATAAAAACTAATAAGTACTTGTTACCATATCTGGCTAGCTTAATTTCTGTAAAATCCACCTCCCAGTAGGTCCCAGGCCAGTCACCCCTGAGCCTCTTCCCAGGAGTATATATAGAGTGTCCTGCACTAGTCATAGCACAGGCCTTGCAGCTTTTGACTACTTCTTCTGCCAAGTCTGAGAGTCCCAAACATATTAGTCAGAGGACCTAACCACATCTTTTAGTTTCTTGGCCCTCAGTGGGTCAGGTAATGTAAGTTGGTAACATATTTGTGCCATTCTTTTGTGGGAGGACTAGTTTTCCTCCTTCTGTCTCTACTGCCCCATATATGGTTTTCTTTACCAGTTCTAATTTGCCCATAACTTGATAGTCCTAGGGGGTGTATCTAAAGTTGGTGTCACTGATATCATAATAATCTTTAGGCTCTTTGACTGCCAGGATCATTGCTCCTTGGGCCGCCTGTTTTTTTTTAATTTTTTCTTTTCCTGCAGATGTTAACAGTCTTCTTTGTCTATATATCACTCTGTGTATATGGGCAGTGGCAAAAGCATACCTGCTGTCAGTGTAGATGTTGATAGACTTTCCCTCTGCCATCAGTAGAGCTGATATCAAAGCCATGAGTTCAGCTTTCTGGGCTGACGTCCTTCAGGGAGGCTATGCCCAGATTACTTGCTTTCCATCCATCACTGCTGCCCCCGCCTTCTGCTTACCTTCAACCATGAAACTGCTGTCGTCCATATACCAGCTCGGACTCCCAGGCCAAGGCTGATCCTTCAGATCATCTCGGGTACCAGCCTCTTCTGCCAAAATGTCAGTGCAGTGATGGGTAGTAAGGTGTCATCAGTAGGGTGGTGGGACTGAGGACAGCAGGGGGAGCGAAGGTCACTGGTTCAGTCAACAAAAGGCTTTGATCACCTCTAGCCCTGTTCAAGTAAACCTGATCTGGGCCTTCAACTTTGTTAAGAAGTCTCTTTCTAATAAAGGCATGGGACACTCAGGGATAACCAGAAAGGAATGAGTCACTTGTCTTCTTCCCAAATCTACAGTTCATAAGGTGGTCCACAGATATTGTTTCTGTCCAGTTGTTCCAATTACTAAAGGCTTTGTATTTTTTAGCTTCCCCAATGGTTGTTTCAGCACAGAGTACTCAGCCCCTGTGTCCACTAGAAAATCCATAGGGGTCCCCTCCACAGTCAGGGTTACCCTAGGTGCACGGGAGGGGGTCTGAGCCCTGTCCCCTCTAATCATCTTCTTCTAGGGCCAGTACCTTAGAGGCCCTTCCTTTCTTCTTTGGGCATTCTCTTGCCCAATGTCCTTTTTTTTTTTGCAATAAGCACATTGGCCTTTGTCCAAGGGGTGCCTCTCTCCGTCTTCACTCATCTTTGGTCTTCTGTTGCCCAGGTTCTAACTGTCTAGGTCCTGTCTTTCCTTTCTCTCCTACCACTGCGGCCAAAATTCTATCAAATTTCTCTGGTCCTCTCTTCTCTCTCTCTTCTCATCCTCAGTCTGTCGCTTATGAAACACTTTCTCTGCCTCCTTAACCAAATCCTGCAAGGTATAATCCTGCAACCCTTCTAACTGCTGTAACTTTTCTTTATATCTGATGCTGACTGTTCTATGAAGGCCATAGTTACTGTTGCTTGCTGTCTCTCAGAGGTTGGGTCAAAGGGAGTATAATGCCTGTAAGCCTCCCTTAAACATTCAAAAAACACAGATGGTGGTGAGAGCCCTGAGGCAATAGACTGTCAGCTTCTCCCTACCTGCTTTAAGTTTGACCTTGAAAACACACACAGGGAACTACATAAGGTCCATTTTTGTTTACACATTTTTTTTTAACCAGAGGAATCTCTCTTGTTTTTTAGACAACATACCAAAAATCTCTCTTGCTTTTTAGACAACATAAAAACTCTTACCAAAGTCTTTTTTGTGGTTTCTCAGTGGGGATGTATGGCTACATTTTAAACAAGAACAGCACATAAAATCCTGTACCAGTATGAAACATTTGAGACCAACAATAGGTTTTTTTTTAAACATTAACCAACAATAATTTGTAACCAGCCCCTATAAATGATACTTATAACCCATAGGATCTAAAAGAGTTCTTCACAGAGCCAAGCCTTGGTCAGCTCTGACCAGAGGTTTGAGGCATGCAGCTCCCAGGGCAGGCAGAGGGTATTTGTCCATCAACAAGGGGTGGTGGGGAGTGGTGCGGGGTGGTATGCAGCACTGGGGAAAAAAGATTGTTAACCTCTTTAGGCCATAGTGATTAACCTTAGACTTTTTGTTTAGTGTTTGAAATCCTATTGGGGTACATCCACTTTCTACAACTGTGTCTGGCAGCCTTCATACCTTGTAACAGCAAGGCTGAATAGCCTCGCCATCCATACAAGTATGCTGCCCCACAGCCACGTGCTTGGGGCTGAGGCTGACTGTCTTTTTTTTTTTCTTTTTTTTATGAAATAAACCTATGCTTATGGCCCTATCTCTGAAGTCTTGTAAGTGGTCACAATATCAAAGTCAAGAGAAATCATGATTTGAGTATGTCAGCGTCAGTCTAAGTCGGACAAAAGCACAACACACATTACACAGACATACAGGACAATGGCGCCAAACAAACCAAAGACACAGCTTCAAGCTGCTTTGCGGGTGTGACCCGCCCTGCTATCGAAATGAGACCGCTATCCATGCATATCTCTACAGAGAACTGACCACGCCACTTGCGTGTCATACCACAGAACTGAGAAACGCCACCCGCGTATCTCACCAGAGAACTGTACATGCTACCTGTGCATAAGACAGAGACCGAAGATATACAGACAAAGGCTAACAAAACTTAGATAGACAAAACCACTGATCCAGAGTCAACATCACAGTCTGTCCCAATCATCAGAGTCACAAGTAAGACAAAACAAATGACCAAAGACACCTAAACAAATATCCGTCTCCACCAGGACAGACAAAACCATTCCAGAAATATTTCATTATGAAAAATCGGTTGGAGTCTTTCAATGTTGATCTTTGTGTATAACGACATATGTTTATTTTTAACTTTCTATTTTATAAAGAGCCCAAAATGTAGTCATCTCTTAAAGTTTATAAAAATATTTTCTATATTTATATTCTTTTTGCATTTTTCTACCTTAAAATATGTTGTTTTGCAAACTGTTTTTTTAAAACACTAAGACACAAACGAAACAATTAGGATAGGTCTACACATCATCAAGGTCATCAATAGTTCTGTATTCTCCTTTCATTTCCTCCTGTCTCTGAAATAGTGCACACAGAGCTGTCATCTCCCATGTCCACAATGCTTGCCTTTGGAATAGCTTCCATAGGAGCTATCTTTGGTTTATGTAAGGAAATGTAGGTAAATATAGAATAATATAAATAATATATAATATTATAATTATGTATGGATGCATATACATGTTAAATATATTGTAATGATAAATTATAATAGTGTAAATATACAAATAAACAAGAGCATGTTACCATTTTCAACATTATCTGCTATATATATTACTCTTTTAAAAATATCCTAGAATCATATACATATATATGCATATATATAATATGTTTTGATCAAACCTACCCATAATTACCTTCCTTCTAATTCCTTAACTATCATACTATAGATTTTCCCTCCTAATTTTATATCTTCTATCTCTTTTTTTTTTTAAATTAGTTCTCACTGAATTCATTTAGTTATGTGCAGGGATCTAGGAGCACTTACTGGCACGTGGAGAGATCTTCACGACTCACATTCCTAAAGTAAGCTGAATATCCCTCCACAGCAGTTTTCAGTAGTTTCTCAAATAGGAGTGGGACTTTATGAACCTCTAATCTGTTCTAGTACTTTGGTTGGTATGACCTTGTACAACTCCCGTGCACACAATACAAGCTTCTGTATGGTGGCAAATGCATTTTTGCTGCAGTGTCTACTGAGTCTTTCTCTTGCAGTCTTTCTGATCTCTCTTCCACAATGATTCTTAAGCCTTTCAAGGAGAAGGGATGTGATAGCTGTCCCATTTATAGCTAAGCACTCCGTACTGCCTTAGTCTTTGCACATGGACTGGTTGAAACTCTGTATTACTTCCCATCTACTCAAAAAGAAGCTTTTCTGATTATGGTTGTGAGATGTATTAACCTCTGGGTATAAAGATAAGAACTTAGGGAGCAATTTATTACTGTGTTCATTTAGCAAAATAATAGTACTAAATATGTTTGGCTTACAGTTGTTTGAGAAGAATTAGGAAATGGGTCCTTGTTAGAGACACATGGTTATTGTGTCTTTTCTCATCAATAAAACAGTAACTAAGACAGAAGCTGTTCCTGGGAGTGGGGTATTTAACATACCTGGCAATGCTGCTTGTTGGTTCACTATGGACTTTGGATTAGGAAAGTAGTAAAATGTGTAGGTGGGGCTTAGCTGGTCGTTCTAGTAGAATGGAAGACTAGTACTGAGAAGGACATGTTTGGTGGAGGCCTAGTTTAAAAGGTTTCAGAATGGAACAATATAAGTAACTGAGCTAGAAACAATTTTTGTGATATTTTGGCAAAGAATGTGTCTGCTTTTCCTGCTTCTCATAAAATTCTTTGGTAATCTAAATTGTAGAATTCAGAATTCATGCTATTGATGAAGGGCATTTCCAGACAGCCTGCCCTATGGTAATTAGTTATGGGGCTTATACATATATCTAGAATGAGGAAGAACAAAACAGGCAAAAAATGTTAAAAAACGTACAATTTGAGAAGAAAGAAAGCACTAAAAAATTTAATGTTGGAGCCAAATATTGCACTCAAATAGATGAGGAATTTAAACAAAGGTCTGATGCTATATGGAGCAAAGGGGATGGTGACTTAGGGTGAGACACCACTCATCTAACCTTATGACTTTTCACACTGAAAATTTACACAAGCCAATGTTAATGTAGTTCAAGAAGGCAGGCAGGTTCTAGCCCAAACAGGAGAAGCAGGAAGCCTTTTACACATGGTTCTGTCTTTACCAAGATAGTTATAGGAGTAGAGCAGTTTTGAAATATTCCTCCAAGGTTAAGCAAAGGTGCCAAGGCTAGGCATATGCCACAAGTATTTCAGCATGGAGGCCCAAAGGGACCATTGTGCGAAACTGTGAAAATGAAGCCTGGATTGCATGGAGACCCCAATATACTGAAGATGCCAGAGTAATGGGATGTCTACCAAGGAGAGCTGTAGCAGGGTGTGGAATCCAGCCAAGATAGAGAAGTGTGTTGCAGTCAACAAAGTTGGGAGACGTGGGAAATCTGAGTCATCCTCTGATATCAGACATGGAGCTACAGGATTTGGAATTTGCCTTGCTGAGTTTAGGTCTTGTGCTCATCCAGTGTTTCCTCACTATGCCCACTTTCATCCCTTTTGGAATAATAATGCATATTTAGGGCCATTGTATGTTGTAAATACGTGAGCTACTTTTTGATTTTGATTTTGCAGGGTGTAAACAGTAAAAGACTGCCTTGAGTCTCAAAAGAGACTCTGGGCTTTAGACCTTTACACAGTGTTGAGAATGTGAAAGAATATGGGGACTTTTGAAGTATGACTGAGTACATTTTGCATTATATATGGCCACAAGCCTAGTGGGGCAAGGGGTGGAATGTGGTGGTTTAGATGAGAATTGTTCCCATAGGTTCATATATTTGAATACTAGATCCCAAGTTGGTAGACTGTTTAGGAAGGAACCAGACGTTGGATAGCTCACAAGCATAGGGAAGAATCAAACACAAGTCAAAAAAAGTCAATGAAATGATTTCTAATGGTATTATTCTTTTACACTCATCAATTGTTGCCTAGCTCAATCATCATCAGAGAGTCTTCACCGGCTGCTGATGGGAACATATGCAGAGATCTACAGCCTAACATTAGACACAGTTCAGAAACCTATGCAGAACAGGGAGAGGAAGAATTCTATGAGACAGAGGAGTAAAGAACTAGGGAAAAACAAGACCCACAGATTCAACTAAGCAGTGCTCCTAGGGGCTCACAGAGACTGAAGAGGCAATCACAGAGCCTGCAATTGGCTGAGCTGCATACATTTATGCAGGCCCTCTGATACACACTGTGGTTGTTTAGCTGGGGGGGGGGGTTGTGTTAGACTCCTAACAGTGGGAGTGGGGGATGTCTCTGCATTTTTTGCTTGCTCAAGGGACCCTTCTCCTTCTACTGAGTTACATTGTCTTGCCTTAATATGAGGATCTACGCCTAGTATTGTTGTGTCTTGTTATTCTGTATTGTTTGGTATTCCTGGGAGGCCTCCTATTTTCTGAAGGGAAATGGTGGAGGACTGAATCTGAGGGAGAAGGGAGGTGAAGGGAAGCTGGGAAGAATGGAAGGAAGGGAGGTTGTGGTAAGGATAAGCTATATAGGAGAATAGTAAAGAAAATTTGTGGACCTGCTAGAGGAGGTGTGTCATTAGGGGTGGCCTTTGATTTTCTAAAGCCCATGGCAGCCCCGTGTCTCTCTGCCTCCTGCTTGTGGAAAAGGTGTCATCTCTCTCATAGCCTTCTCTAGCACTGTGCCACTATTGTCATGGAATTAGCCTCTGAAACTCTCTGCAAGTTTTCAGTTCAATTCTGTCTTTTATAAGTTGCTTTGGCCATGGTGTCTCGTCATAATAATAAAATAGTAATTCAGACAGGTTCCATCTTGTGTTTGTGTGTGTTTGTGTGTGTGGGGTCTGTAAATCTTAACCAGAATGTAGCAGATTTATTTATAGCAACATCATTCCAAACTTATGAGCACAACATTGCACTATGCTGTCACTTGAGGCGATAGGGCTTTGCTGTTGTTGTTTAGCTCTGTTATATTCCCGTGGATCACCTGGTATCTGAACTGCCCACTGAACAAATAGGCAGAGCATGGAAACAGCTGTCCTCTGCCTCAATGTGCTTCTATGCAACTGACTCTAACCACGACCGAGCATTTGCATCAGCTTGGTTTTCTTCAAAGCCAACATGAAGGTTCCACTTATCCTTACCTAACAAAGATTTCTTTTTTTTCCATATTCTTTTATTTTTTTTCCATTCAAAAAAAATAAAATAAAATTTTTACATTTCCTCCCCTTCTCCCAGTCCCCTCCTACTCCCTCCCACCCCTCCTCCCTCCTCCTGCTTCCTTAAAAGAGGGCATGGTGCCCTGCCCTGTGGGAAGTCCAAGGCCCTCCCCCCTCCATCCCGGCCTAGGAAGGTGTGCATCCAAATAGACTAGGTTCCCAAAAAGATAATACATGCAGAAGAGATAGGTCCTGGTGTCATTGTTGATGGCTTCTCAGTCAGCCCCCATTGGCAGCCACATTCAGAGAGTCCGGGTTTGATCACATGCTCGTTCAGTCCTGGTCCAGCTGGATTTGGTGAGCTCCCATTAGTACAGGCACACTGTCTCAGTGGGTGGACCAGCCAGCCCCTCACGGTCCTAACTTCCTTGCTCCTCTTCTCCCACCTTCTGCCCTTAGACTAGATCTTGGGAGCTCAGTCCATTGCTCTGATGTGAATGTGGGTCTCTGTCTCTACCTCCATCCATCGGACGAAATTTCTATGGATGTGATCAAGATATTCATCAATGTGACTCTGGGACAAGGCTAGTTCCGGCACCCTCTCCTCTGCTGCCCAAATACCTAGCTGGGGACATCCCCTCCAGGGCCAAGTATCTTGCCAGTCCTAAAATGACTCCTTTAATGTAGATATCTTATTCCCTTCTCCAATAGCCACCTTTCCTCCATCTCCACCCTCCCACTCCCCCAAGCTCTCCCCAGTCCTTCCCTTCTCCCTTCTCCTTTCCCCTCTCCCCTTCCCTCATATTTTGGTACATAGATAGCATTGTACTATACAGGATTTTATTTGTATTTGTCTAGTGACTGATGACATGACTACTTTTCCATATATCTGTTGGACATTAGGATAACCATCCTTTTCATTGATTCTAGGTATTTTTATCAGTATTTTGAAATTATGTCTATAATATTTTTATATGTGTCTTTATATTTAAAGACATATGCATATACACTGAAAGATATATTTAAAGATATGTATATATTCCAGCATTTGAGTATGTACCTTTTGTCATGAATATGTATTACGAAAGGCTTTTAGATAAAAGAAACCGTGTATTTGCTGCTGTTTCATCTATACAGATTAAATGAAGAATTTTATAACCTATACACAAAAATGCAAATATAAATGGGCTACCGTGTGGTATTTTGATATGTGTATACATTGTGCAATGATTATATCAGTATAAGCATATGTACCTCATCAAATATTTATCTCAATTTTGGGGTATCTTCAAAATCTTTTCCTCTAGAATTTTGAAATGCGCTGTAAATATCACTTCTTTAAAAATCAGTGCTTGGTTTGAAAGCTTGGGATTTGGCATGGTGGGCAAGTTTTCAGTCTCAAAGTGATGTGCTGAGTACTCTTTCTAATGTTCAAATAAAAAATACAAAAGTGGTCATCTACATTTCATTTATGACTTGCTAGCTTCTTAAATGTTTATCATAAAGACAAAAGTGGACTTTCCTTATCACGGTTCCTCCTTTCTGAAATATCATGCTGGTGGAAATATCTTTGACTTATTATAGAAGTCAAAAAGATTTCTAGAAAATTTGTGATGATACAATGGAAAGAAAATAATTATATACATTGAGTTGTTTCAAATAAAATTCTCTATAAGTTACATAAAAAATTGAAGGAGAGACTGGAATCATTTTGGAAAATTTCATTTGATGGTTATTCCCTGAAGAAGGACGCTTAAAAGAAATCCCACACTAGCTCAGAATTGAGAATAATAGATGGTTATTCATTTAGGGGTAGAATCCTCTGCTGGAATGGAGAACAGAAGCCGAATCCCTCAGGCAGAAAAGAGGCCAGGCACATGCTTTACATCGGCTTAAATAGTATAAGAGGCCACACCCCAGTGGGCGGGTAACTTAAAAGCTATTGGCTGTATGATTTCTCAAAGCAATTCCCTGAAATAATTTTTTTAACATAGATGGCAACACATATTTCAAATTATTACTAGCCATAATTAGTGATATATATTTCACAAGCTGGTGTAAACAATAGCCTTTTAAAATGTTTGATAGAATAAAATTAAAAATACCTAATCTTGCTTAATGTATGATGTATGTAATATTAGATTTTAACATTGTTTAGAAAGCAATATGTTTTAAACAGAGAGTTTTAAATTCATTAAATGACATAGATTTATTTCTTACTCTGGTTCAAGCACTATGATAAGATCTGAGCATGGCAAGGATTGATAAAGTTTTTAAGTATAGAACATTCCAACAAAAATAGAACAGTAAGATTAAAAATAAACATAAAAGTTTTATTACACAAAGAAAATAATTGAGTGATATGATAATTTTACAGATTGAAGAAAATATTTTCAAATTATATGTCTTCCAAGAAGTTAATACAAAAAATATCTTAGATGACCAACACAAAAGTAAGAAAACACATAATTTAAGATTTAAATTGGGCAAAAAAGGTATATGAGCAGATACGATGAAGAAGTAACATTCAGCATTACTTATTTTCATAATTCAAATCAAAACCCCAATTTGATATCTTACTATACTTGCAAATATGGGTAATATCAAAGAGTTGAAAAATATCAAATATTGATGAGGATACCATTAGAAATAAACTCAATTCACGATTGTTGGTAATTATTATAGTTACGAAAATATATGTAGTTTCACCAAACATATCTTTTAAATTGCCACATGGTCCATGCATTATACCTAATTGAATCCAAATGATAGAAAAATCATCATATAACAAGACAAAAAATGAATACATCAAAGATATACTTGTTCCTTTAGGTTCATTGCAGTGTTGTTCACAATAGGTAACTTGTAGAGTAAACTTAATTTTAATAACAGATGAATGAATAAGAAAATTGAATTAAAAAGAAGGAAATCATGCTGCCTCCAAACATCATGAAAATTGTAGGACACTATGTTGGTCAATAAGACAGACAGAAAAATTAACTTCATATCTTACTTAAATCTGGGACATCAAAACGTTAAAATAGAAAAGAAGTTAAAAAGATGACTAACCAGGGATGACTCATAGCATTTTCAGCTGTGGAGATTTGATAATTATAAGCCAACTATGGATGACTGAGATATTTGGAACACTGGATTCATGAAAGAGTGGTGTGTACACACATGACAATACTCAGAATTCATGTCATGAAGACCTAATGATCATGCTTATGACTATCCACAGAGAAAAGGAAACTAACAACTCGAAGCCTAGAACCAGTACAAAAATAACACAGATGAATACCACTTTTTTAATTGTCCAATTTTCAATTCTCTGATTTTAAAATAGTGAATTGTTTATTGTGAAATGTATTTCAAATGCAATGTTAGTATGTTATATGTATGTATACATGCTCAAAACACAGACTCTGCTAGATGCCAGCCTCTCCATGAGCTGCTGCTGTGATCAGGGAGGGAACAGTATCCAGTGCCCCAGTCACCCAGGTCCAGGGAAACTTGATTGTGGTCACCTGTTAACCAATCTCCAGGGCCTATCCAGCCCCTTTGTGCCCTGGTTGAGTAGCATAGTGTGTTGTTCCACTATTCTGTCATATAGCAAAAATGCCACATAGTAATCAAGCATTTACTTTATTGTGCAAGCATCTTTCTCTGTCAGAAACCTTTAAGACTAGAACACTCTACTTATTAGGTGTTCTGAAGATTGTGTGTGTGTATGTGTACATATGTGTGTGTGTGTGCATGGTGTTTGTGTGAGTTCATGTGTTTGTGTGTGCATGTGTGTGTTTTGTTTGGTTTGATTTGGGTTTTGAAATTTTAATTAATTATTTGAGAATTGTACATAATGTATTTTGATCTTTTTTCACCCCAACTCCTCCCAGATCTATTCCATCCAACTATGTATTTTCCTCTTCCTCCTCTTCTTTTTTAAAAGCCATCAAGTCCTATTGGCATTGTCCATATATTCCTGTATTTATGGCCTACACATAAAGAACCAGTCTTAAATAAGCTGATTTTCTTTCCACATAACAACTGTTCATTGCTCCCCAGGAAAGGGTGCCCTTTGTGCCAATCTCCTCTCCTCTCCATGCTGGGAATTTTGTCTGCTTTGAGTATTGACCAGTCTTGTCCATGTTTCACAACTGTCATAAGTTTATATTTGCACATATAAACTGCTCTTGTGTACCCATAAAATGCACCTTTCTTGTTTTCATCTTTGAGTACCAAACTTTCACAGTTCTTTAGAATGACAGTGCTAGTGTTCATTTGGAAACTTTGGAGAATAGATTACCAGAGAAAAATCTAGAGTCAGAATTTTAGGAGACATATGCAATAGTTGAGACAGCATAAACTTAAGCCATTAGTGAGACTATGGGGTTAGTGGAAGAAGGTAGTCAGTATTTATTTTTCTTAATATTTATTTACTTTCATTTATGTTTATTGTACATGTTTTGTGCATGTGTCTGATCTCCTAACCAGTGCTCCAATTCCTAAGCACCCTAAAGTGGATAGATATTAAGAAGTAAATACAAAAGAGACATGAGAGTGTGGAGATTGGTATTAAACTATTTATTGAATAGGATTTCTGATGTTTCAGGCACCAGGCACATACTTGGCACATATAGCAAGTTACCATTCATTATCAAAGATTTATAAATATACTTTTCCAAACGTAACAAGGCAGAAAATACCCCCAAATGACATAATTCATTTAGTTAATTGAAAACTTTTCATTATTAAAAATCAGAACATATTATATATCAAAATTAAGATCTTAAGAGAATTCTAGGTTTGAAATAGAGTGCATAAAACAAAGTGTCCAAAAATAAACAAATGTCTATTTCTTCTATTTTCTGCAAAAATAATAGCATCATTTATATGCTACTTATATAACTTTGACCTCACTCTGGAATGAATGTCTTGCCTTCATGCTTAACTTCTAATATTATCTAATTCTAAAATGTCATCATAACAGACTTTCTATTAATAGCTGATCCAATGAGAATTTCAAAGACTTATATCAACACTAATTTGTCTATCTCCAATCATGGTTCTATAATACTTTTGTCTTATTTTCTTCTGTACTTGTAAGTCAAAATAGTTTAACCTTCAGATAATTTATTTCTTGGCTGAATTGTAAAATGCATTGTTTTAATCAAGGAACAAAACTGCGTTGAGTGTCTTAAGGCTAAAGTAATTGTATCATGCAACTTTGAGAACCATTTGGAAAAGCATACACTATTTGAAAAGAAGTTATTACTTATTTAACAAATTATGAATTGCGTGAGGATATTTGAGTGGGGTCTAGATACACAAATCTTATTTTTCTGAATTTTCTCACATCATGCACTCTAAGTTGTCTGTGTATAACAACATGTAAGATTATTCTCACACCTCAGTTCATTTTCAACACAAATTTCTACTAGTTGAAGGCATCACTTCATTATATTTTTAGAGAATTAGCAAATATTATCCAGTTTGATTTTATTTTACTTTTTATCTACTCAATTTCAACATTAATTGAATGAATTTGAAACCATTCTTGCGATGTTCAGTTTGCTTTTGGATTACTTGCAATTCTTATAATTTTGTCTCTGTAAATAACAAATAAAATAATGTAATAGCTATGCTGAAGTTCAATTTCCACAAATCATTTTCTTTCATATCTACTCCAGTATTAATATCACTTTCAGACTAGTTAACTAGGGCAATCCAACAAGGAGGGACAGAGAACATATGCACGAAACTAAATTATACACTCTGAATGAACATTTTGTATTTCCTGATGATGTCTTATAAAATTAAACATTTAAGCCAAAATTTACAACATTTCTTTATGAAAATCTCCATTTCCCTATGAAATTCTCAGAGTTATTAAGACACTTTATTAGCTTTCAATAGAAAAATTATTTAATTTCATTTTTGGAAATGATTAGAATTATATTTTATATAAAATAATTCTTGATACTCTGCTATACTCATAGATCATTGTCTAGCCCGTTGCCATCAGAGAGACTTTACCCAGCAACCGATGGAAACAGATATAGAGATCCACAGCCAAACAGTAAGTGAACCCCAGGAAATGGAATAAGGGTAGGAAGGATTATGGGAGCCAGAGGGACCAAGGACACCATAGGAAATCACACAGAGTCCGCTGACCTGGATTCACGAGACTGGCTCTAAGACTAAACTTGCATGGGACTGAACAGGGCACCCTGCACATATGTTATAGCTGTGTATCTTTGTCTTTATTGTGGGGCTCTTGACAGAGGGAGAGGGCTGTCTCAGACTCTGGGGCCTGATCTTGGTACCCTTTTCTCCTGCTGAATTGACTCATCCAGAACAAAACAATCACTGCTCCCCCTGCCTCTTTTGGAGTGGGTGGGTGGGCTTATTTTCCAGGCAGGGTTTTCTGTAGCTTTGGAGCCTACCCTGCAACTGGCTCGTATAAGGAGAGTAGGAGAGGAGGTGCTTAGTCTTTTTGCAACTTGATATCCCATGCCTGGCTGATAAACATGGGAGGCCTGAACTCTTCTGAAAGGAAGCAGTGGGGGGGGGGGATACATGAGGGGGCAGGAGAAGGTTGGAGGAGGGACTGATATGAGAGGAGGGAGGGGAAACTTTAAATTGGCTGGGAGTAATTAATTATTTGATTAATTACTAAAAATGAAAAAAGTATTATATATGTAACCTCTATATAACTAGGAATAAATTTTCAAATATAGATAAACTTACATTTGTCTTAAATTTCTTGAATTTGACAAAATTTAATATGAACATTTGTTTCAAAATCATAATTAATTTGTGTACATTTATTGGTTTTATTGGTGCAATACAGTTCCAGGTGTCTAGGTTATGAAAGCGTCACTGCTAGAAAACAAGCTAAAGAAACAACTGAAGTAATTTATGTTAGAGATGATTATGAAGTCATTTGTTTTAATCAGCATTTTTCTTTCTTTACAATTGCTAGGTAATGTAATAATTTTAGTAATATTACTTTCTATAAACAACAACCAAAATAAATACTTCAAAAACGATCTTATTAAAAGTAATCAAGGATGCATTTTTTTAATAATTTAGGTACCAAGAAGAAAAAAACAACAGACATTACACAATATTTCCAGGCAAAACCAATATTATATAAAGTTCCCTTATTTCAGGATCAGACATAAGATATATTGATTTTCCTTATAGGAAAGAAGCCTAGAGCCAGCCCTACAATCACCATATGGTTGATCACATATTTTCTGATGACCTCTGTGAGGTGAGTGCTTAGACTTCTACTGAGTTCTCCATATCCACAGTTCATGCTTTAGGAACTTTTGACAGACTCCCAAATATTGAATGCTCTGTTCTTTGCATATGTTTCACAA
>PVIU01011587.1:0-64133 GCA_004026605.1 Ondatra zibethicus
CTGTGGCTGGTCACACTGCAGCTGTGGCTGGTCACACTGCAGCTGTGGCCAGTCACACTGCATCAGCAGCTGGTCACACTGCAGCTGTGGCTGGTCACACTGCAGCTGTGGCTGGTCACACTGCAGCTGTGGCTGGTCACACTGCACCTGTGGCTGGTGACACTGCAGCTATGGCTGGTCACACTGCACCTGTGGCTGGTCACACTGCAGCTGTGGCTGGTCACACTGCACCTGTGGCTGGTCACACTGCAGCTGTGGCTGGTCATACTGCACCTGTGGCTGGTCACACTGCAGCTGTGGCTGGTCACACTGCAGCTGTGGCTGGTCACACTGCAGCTGTGGCCAGTCACACTGCATCAGCAGCTGGTCACACTGCAGCTGTGGCTGGTCACACTGCAGCTGTGGCTGGTCACACTGCAGCTGTAGCTGGTCTCACTACATCAGTAGCTGGTCAAACTGCCCTGTAGTCGGGAAACAGAGAGCAATGACTACCTATTGGTACTCAGCCTAGGACCCCACCCATGGAATGGTGCCACACACGTTCAAGGTGGCCCTTCCATCTCAACTCACCTAATCTAGACAATCCCTCCCAGACATGCCCAGAAGTTTGCTTCTAGGCAGGTTTTGGCCATCATGATGAGCCATCGCAGGACTGTGCTTGAAGTTCTCGAGGATGTGTGTGTTCAAGGCTTCATTGCAGAAAGGACTGAGCTGACTACAAAAGCTAAGGCTGGGGCTGAAGATGGCACAGTGGGTAAAGGCGCTTGCTGTCAAGCCTGATGTCCTGGAAGCTACATACTGGCCAGAGACAACTAATTCCTGAAAGTTGTCCTCTGCCTTCCACCTGGGTGGAGGTCACGGCTCACTGGTTCACATGAGCAAATGCATACGCACAGTAAATATATGGAACAAAAAAAAAATTGGGAGTTTAAATCTTGTGAGAGACAAGGATGTTGGAAAGAGCTTGAGGTTAGTCCTTGAGACTCACAAATGAGTTTTACAAACCAAAAGCGTAAAGAGCAAGTGTTACCTGGAAGTGGGTGAACCTGGAAGCTGCAGCAGGTGGCTCCGTGGCCGCTGAGCATCCCCAGAGCATTGTTCCCTTCCATGTGGGCAAAGGTTTTAATCCCTGAGCGTTCAGAAGAACCAGGACCCACCACAGTCAGATTCTATTGTCGTAACAGTTCACCAAATACGTAAAAAGCCACGATTCCCTCTTGCTTTTTAAACTGTGTGTGCAGACAGAGAGCATGCGCCTTGCCTACAGAGACGTCTTTAAGTACTGCTGTTGCTCTTGCGGTACCCTAACTCCCTTCTCCCTGGCCCCAGGTTACTGGAAATCGACATCTCCAGCAACAAGCTGTCCCACCTTCCGCCTGGATTCTTGCACCTCTCAAAACTTCAAAAGCTTATTGCGTCCAGGAATTATCTGGAGCGCTTGTTCGAAGAAGAAAATGGTATGTGCCTGCGTTGATGGCCCGGTAGCATTAGCTGCTTTCGTGCTGACTAGGACACCTTCGCCAGTTCACTCTCTTTTCCCCTCACAGCTACTAACTGGATCGGCCTGCGGAAGCTGCAGGAACTTGACCTGGCTGACAACAGGCTGACTGAGCTCCCTGCCCTCTTCATGCACTCCTTCAAGTCGCTCAGCTATCTGAACGTCTCCAGAAACAACCTGAAGAACTTTCCCGATCCCTGGTCCTGCCCTTTGGTTTGTATCAGGAAAGCCACAGTGGAGTCTGTTTGACATTCCACACACCCCCGCTTTGGGGTCGTGCTGTGTGTCACGAGTGTCACTCGGCCCACAGCGCTCAGTCAGGCTGTGTCCTCAGCAGTAACTGTAAGCCAGTCCACCTTGGTCTGGATTTCGGGGCACACAGTAGCCACTACAGAGTTCTGTACGGCAACAGCTCTCACCCTGATACAGGGTGAGACAAGGTACCTGCTACACAAACATGAGGACTTGAATTGGATCCCCAAGAATCCACATAAAAAAAAAGTCATGTGTGGGTCTGGAGAGATGGCTCAATAGGAAAGTGCTTGGTTTCCAGGCATAACGGGCTGAGTTTAGGTTTCCAGCACCAAGAAACAAAGACAGGCTCTCCGGGGCAAGTCGACCTGCTAGACCAATCAGATTTATGAACTCCAATAAGTTCAAGTGAGAGATCCTGCCTCAGTATATAAGACAAAGAGCAATCTAAGAAGATACCTGGGGCTGGAGAGATGGCTCAGAGGTTAAGAGCATTGCCTGCTCTTCCAAAGGTCCTGAGTTCAATTCCCAGCAACCACATGGTGGCTCATAACCATCTGTAGTGAGGTCTGGTGCCCTCTTCTGGCCTGCAGACATACACACAGACAGAATATTGTATACATAATAAATAAATAAATATTTAAAAAAAAGAAGATACCTGCCATGAACCCCTGGTCTTCACAAGCACACATGTGTACACATGCATGCATTCATACATGTGAGCACATATATATACAGATCAAGTGTCACATGCATTTTCTAAAATTCCAGGCAAGGCAGCATGTGCCTGTAATCCTAGCAACCAGAAGTGGGGATATGAGGGTCCCTGGAGTTAGCTGGGCAGCCAATTTAGGCAACTGATGAGCTCCAGCTTCAGTAAGAGACCCAGTCTCAAATTTTTTAAAAGAAAGAAAGAAAGATGGAGAGCTACTGGAGAAGACACCAGCATTAGCCTTTGACCTGTACATGTCTGTGTATATGCACACAAATGCCAAAGGGAGGTGCAGTTCTTTGGTGCATTAAGAAATGAAAAGAAGCAGGAGTCGCATTCCCAGTGCTGCAGACTCAATGAGGTTCTTTTTCCTTGGGAGTCTGGCTAGTTGAAGCAGATGAATAACATAAGGAATATTTGTGCTTTGTTGCTGTTGGTTTCCAACCAGGAAATTCTCCATCACAAGAATAAGCATTTCTAGTTTGACCATATGTGTGGGGAAAACAGTGTCTCCCAAGAGCAAGGCTCTGAATCAGTCTGTTATTTCCCAGGACAATGGGCCGGATGGTGATGAGAGGGAAAAATCTATGAGCTACCTCTGTCTCCCCCAAGGAAACTCTATTCCTGCTCCCGCAGGACAGAACAGCACAGGCATGGAGAATTTGAAGCCTTCCCCTCACCCTGCACCATGATCCCAGAGCCCTGCCTGATAGCCTCATTTCTGCCATCAAAGCGCCACACTTGGAAAACTACTTACTGTTCTCCCTCTCTCCTCAAACGCCTAGAGATGTTGCAAAGCTTCCAGAAACGCCCTGGAATCGCTGCCAGACAAAATGGCTGTCTTTTGGAAAAACCACCTCAAGGATGTGGATTTCTCCGAGAACGCTCTGAAAGAGGTGCCCCTGGGGCTTTTCCAGCTTGACGTGAGTACAATTGCGCTTCATTCCTCATTGTCAGCATGGGTAAGAAAAATCGCTCTGGGCCGCAGGGAATCTCTGTGCTGTTTCCAAGTTAGTGAAACACACAAGAAAAAAAAAAGTGAGGGATAAGTTCGCCTATCAAAAACATGCACAGACTTGAGCAAAGGGAGGGACACGAGGGGAACGGTCACCATGGAGCCAGCTGTGCTGGGGAAGGGCTTGTTCCCCTGTGCTAGTCACTCTCCATTACTATAACAAACACCTTGAGATAACCAACTTAGACGTGAAAAGGGCTTGTCTTGTCTAAAGGTTTGGGAGGTATCAGTCCATAGACACAGCCACCACGGAACCATCCGGTGCTTTGGGGGGCCTGTGGTGAAGCAATGCACTATGGTAGAGAAAAGCTCTTCACCTCACAGCCAGGACTAAAGGGGAAGCAGAAGAGGTGAAGCCCCAATATCCTCCTCAAGGATGCACCAGCAATGAGCAGAACACCTCCCATCAGGCCTGGGCTCTAAAGGGTCCACCACCTCCCAGTAGCTTTGAGGGACATAGTGTCCACCGTTACTGTTTGTTTATTTAACCCATGAACCTTCAGGGAGTGTTCCAGATCCAAAAGAGCAACCCCCAGGGCTTGATTTTATTATGGAACTTTTGTCTGGCTTTTGGTTGGTGCATAGCTCGAAAGCACTCTGTACCACTGAGCTACAGCCCTGGCTTCACATTGAAGCTTTGACTCCATCTGCCCCTGGCACTGTTTCCACCACTCCTAAAGACTCCACTGAGCACCACAAACTCCAGGAGGAGACTCTACCTGCAGTACTACCCTGCTGCCTACACAGGGTCTTCAGGCAGGCTGGGAGGCCCTGGGCTAATCCCAGAACAAGGGATTGCTAACTGTTCACCAAAAGCATTAGGGCACTCCCTGGAGGACCTCATGGTAGTAGAACCACAGGCCACATTACCTGTTTGAACACACACGTGCAGCCCCTAATCTTCCTAGGCCGGCTGCTCAGATCATCCAAAGTGCCAAAAGACATCGAGGGTCCCTTCAACATGCATATATCTGAAAGTGGGGCTATCAAGTTATAGACCCGTAAGCAAACATGGGACATAGAAAGGGACCCCATGTATTCACAGCCGGGGAAATGAGAGTGCTGCTGACTAGAACCCATGTGAGTGTCACTGGTACCCCACAGGTTCTCTTACCATTCACCACCTCCCCATTCTGAATCCATCCCTCACACCAACACCTTGCAGTATTAGCTTGGCTAGCAGGAAAGGACAGAGCCTCGTGGAATCTCACCCTGTGTTCTGTGGCACTGCTGTTTTTCCCTTGACTCCAGATTGGGGGTTGGGCAGGCTCTCACAATTCAGCCCAAGCCCTGGGCTAGTCACTTGGGGAGGCTTTCCCAGAAATGCAGAGGCTGACCTCCATCCTGGTCCTAAGAGTGGGCCATGGCATCAGCCCTTCAACAAAGGGGAAACAAAACATGTAAAGGACCTAATGTGGTCCAGCAGTGTGGTGGCCCTCTTGGGCCACGTGGTTATAGGTGGACCTATGATAATGTCATCGAGAAGAGCCACGGTGTGTCTCTGCGGCTCTCGCTAAAGAAAGACATCCTCCAAGTGAGTGTGGGCCCCAGTGGGCCTGCATACAGCAAGGCACAGGGGTGAACTGCCTTTGTGGAAACCCCAAAGAGCCCATGCTGGACCTCTGAGGTGGTGGCTAAGGCAGACCACCCATGGTCTTGTTGCCTCTCTTTGAGGACCACCCAAGGGGGAAGTCACCAAGCAGGTAGCCAGCGTCACGTGGCATCCAGTGGTACCCTGTGTACTGCAGGCAGATACTCACTAACCATAACTCTTAAGAACCTCTGACCTCAGGATGTGCTTAGACCCCTTCTATTCTACAGTTCTCCTTAGCCTTGAGGGAAAGTCTAAATGTGCTGTTCATCTTCTCTGCTTGAAACTATTTGGGCAGTTTTGTAAAGAGAAAGAGGCTGTGATTGGCTGGCTGCGTGTTGATGGAGAGCGGACTGACTTCTCACTCCTCCTCCTCCCTTTCATGGCTGACGCCATCCTTTCCTCTCTCCTCCTGCCTTCAGGCCCTCATGTTCTTGAGGTTACAGGGAAACCAGCTGCTGTCGCTGCCACCTCAAGAGAAGTGGACCTGCCAACAACTCAAGACCCTGGACCTCTCCAGAAACCAACTTGGCAAGTAAGCAGGAGGCTTCTTTTTTAATTTTTAATTAAAAAAAAAAAACCTATCTTTTCTCATCTTACATACCAATCCCAGTTCCCACTTCCTCCCCTCCTCCTATTCCTTCCACTTTCCACCACCCCACGCCCCATCCACTCCTCAGAGAGGGCAAGGCTTCCCATGGAGAGTCAACAAAGTCTAGCATATTGCTTTGAGAAAGGACCACGGCCCTTCCCACTATATCTAGGCTGAGCAAGGTATCCGTCCAAAGAGAATGGGCTCCAAAAAGCTAGTACAAGCTGTAGGGATAAATCCTGGTCCCAGTGCTGGTGGCCCGACAGTCTACCAGCAGGGGGCTTCTTTACCCAGCCACAGATGGGGTCTCCCTGCCCCCAGATGTATGTTTCCCTGCAGTTGAGCAGAAGATGGCTGAGTCCCAGGCTATTGTATCCCACTCAGGCAGGAATGAAGGTCTTCTGGAACAAAATAGCTGCTCACCATTAATGAGCAGGGCATCATCGTGTCTGCTGCCTCCTGAGACTGCGCTCCTTGGCTTGTTAAAGTGGCCACCCCTGTACATCTTCATGATTGTCCTCTTTGCTCTTAGCTTATGGGCACCAGACTTATTAGATTAGGGTCCGTCCTAATGAGCTTGTCAGTGCCATCACTTCTTTAAAGACCCTACCTGTTGAGTGTCCTTTTTTCAAAAATGCTTGGGATCAGAAGGGTTTCAGATTTTCGATGTCTTTGGGAGTATTTGTATATATCCCAGATATCCTGGGTTGGGACCCAAAGCTTTTATATGTGTGTCATACGGCCCCATCCACACAGTCCAAGCGCAATTTCACGCCACATTTTTAGCACACCTGAGCTTTGACTGTGACAATAGCTCTGAAGTCAGGTCTGGAATGTTCTCCTTTCAATACACTACACTGGTGTTCACACAGCTAGGCTTTGGGAGGCATCTGGATTTAAACTTTTGGATGAAGGAATTACTGTGTGACCTTTTCTGGTGAGAAATGACCAAACATCTTTCCTCCACGCGGGACACCGATAACAGACCACAGAAGCAATCCTACCCAAGTATCAATGAGCGTGTCGGGGCTACTTTGGGGACCCTAGGTGACTCAGAAGCACTGTCCCACCCCAAGCATAGGTGTCGCCTCCTGAAAGCTGCACCCTGTCCACCTTGCGGTAGCGCCACCAAAGAGCCTCCTCTTCCACAGCAGCTGTGGCTCATTGTACAACCTGTGAGGGCCGGGGCTTGTGAACGGAATGACTTTCCTAAGCTTCCTGTGTCTTAGAAGTTTCTTCTTCCCTCCAGGAGGGAATGTTCCAGTTTGGAGGAAGTAGATACATACACAACAGAGTCTCAATATGCATTCCAGATTCCAAAATCCTGAGCTAGGGACTCCAGGGGACATCATGCAGCCCGTGAGCGGGGCCTTCCATCTGCTTCTTACGCACTGCTGAACATGTCTCTCGCTTCAGCCTAGACTAGAAGTCTATAAATCCTTACCAACTCATAAATCCAACTGTAAATCCAACCAATAATGTGTTCATACGTGGAATAAAAGGTGGAAGGTTGAAGAGAGCCCTGGAGAGAGCAGGCCTTTGGGGTCATTGGCTGGAGGTTACCCTGAAACATCTCAGCAGAGCGCACACCCAAAGGCAGCTTCCTTGGGGACAGTAGACAGTGGACAGTGTGCAGCCAACAGAATGCCTCATACAGAAGTGCTTGCACCTGCTTGAAGCTGGAGAGTCAGAATGTGAGGCTAATGGTTGTAGCAGTTAGATGATCCTTTCTAATTGCTCCTTCTAGAAGACCCCCGAACTCCCTCATATAACCTGCCAGAATGCCACGCACCTGCTGATAGAATCTGCTGCCATCACCATGGTTCTGTGTTATGTAGTCAGAGCTAATAGACTCCATGTGGTTGACATGCTGACCTCAAGTTTCTGAGGATTCTTTTCCCCCTCCACAGAAATGACGATGGGCTTAAAACAAAGCGGATCTCCCTCTTCACCACCAGAGGGCGCCAGCGTTCTGGAACTGAGTCAGGTGTGTGCTGGGCTGGGGAGACCATGGGATCCTAGAGAGGAGGCAAGGCAAGGTAGCCTTGTATCCCTGTCAGATGCTGGGCTTTTCCTTCCCTTTCCCAGTTGGAATGTCAGAGGTCAGCTGAAAGGTCTGCCAGGAAGTAAATGATGTTAACATGTTACTTGGGTGCGTGCCTGCAGCCCTGCCTCCCCACCTGGAGCCCAAGCCACGCTAATAGCTAGCTATCTACCGCATACAGAGAGCCGCCCTAAACTACAGGCACAAGGGTCTCAGTCCTCATGGGAGGTAGGCAACGCCATCTGTGTTGCACACGAGGAAATTGAGGCTCCCCATGTACCGCGGTCATCATAGACCAGTGGCTAACACTATAGATGCTTCTTCCTCCTCGCTGTTCTAGGCGCTGGAAGCCATTTCAGGGTGCACCCATGGTCGTGTAGGGGAATCAGGCTTTCTACCTTGCCAACAGCCACCTCTCATACCCACTCCACCCACACATGGTGGACAGTCTCTCCTAACAGGATTCTTCCATCACGAAGAGCCCACCCTCGTGACCCTACCTAAACCTCACTGCTTCTTCCCAAAGGTCCCGTCTCCAGACTGAGGGGGCACAGCTTCTGCGCATGCTTAGTGTTTCCGGACTAGTTCCGGCTCCTGTGACAGAGCCAGACTTCCACACAGATCGTGGGAGTCCACCTCTGGGGGAAGGACCAACACTATCCAGTCCTTCTTACTGTCTTGTGACGTCTTCTGAGATCCTTTGGAGACCACAGGCACACTAGCCCACAGGCTGAAGTGCGGCAGAGGGGCGCAAGGTCTTCCCAGGGCTTCAAAAGTAGAACTTTCCCTGGAGTTTGTTTTTGTCCCTCATATTGCTGTGTGGAGAATTCCTAGGGAAAGACTATTTGTTCTTCAGGGAAACCCTGCCCCGTGGCAAACAATTGGCCCTCCACTTTACCCTCAAAGTGGCAACTTAACTCTTATTCTTTGACTATAATAGAGGTGGTGTGTGTGTGTGTCTGTGTATGTCTATGTATATGTGTGTCTATGTGTCTCTGTGTGTCTGTATCTGTGTGTGTATGTGTGTGTCTCTGTGTCTATGTATGTGTCTGTATATGTGTATGTCTGTGTGTCTATGTATGTCTCTGTATGTCTGTGTAAATATGTGGACCCCAGGCAACAATCTCAGATGTCATCCCTCAGGTGCCGTTCTCGTCTGTGTGTGTGTGTGTGTGTGTGTGTGTGTGTGTGTGTGTGTGTGTGTGTGTTTGTGTGTGAGTGGGTGCTGACAGCGTCTCTCACTAGCTTAGAACTCAACTAGTAGGTGAGGCTGGCTGGCCTTCAAGTCCCAGGGATCCACTTGTCTCTGCTTCTCCAACTTTGGGATTACAAACGTGTCACACACATGCGGGTTTGTTTTTTTTGTTTGTTTGTTTGTTTGTTTTTGTTTTTTTGCGGGGACTGGGGAGTGGTTCTGGGAACTGAACTCAGGTCCTTGTGAAGCAGGCATTTTACAGACTGAGTCATCTCCTTTATTTGATTTGCAGCTGTCAAGTAGTAACTGTGTGCATTTCTAGGACACAATGTACCAGTGATCAGACCAGAGACCACTGCTGTCTCCCTCACCTCAGACTGGCATTTCCTATTTCACTGTGTGAGAAACATTGAAAATCCTCTCTGCTAGCAATTTTGAAATATACAATCAGTTTTTGTCCAATGCGGTTGTCCTGCTGTGGTATAGAACATCAGAGGTCCTTCTTCCTGTCTGCCAAGCAGCATCGCTACACCCAGTATCCATTCTCTCTCCCTCCGTCACCCCCACACCACCTCATTCTCTGCTAACTGCTATTCTAGTCTGCCCTTCTGTGAGATCAACTTTTGATCAAATCTGAGACTCTAAAACCAACTACGCGTACGGAATATCCATCAGGATGCTATTCCATAGTTTGTAGGTCATGTTAAACAGACTGTCACTTTCTTCTCTAAGTCACTTCTTCACTTTCTTTCACTTGAAGGCTTTGATGCGACCAGAATAGGTGCTGAGAGGTGAACACCGTAGGCCACGCCTTTGCACTTTGCACTTTGTGGGCTGCCGTGTGCCCGCGGATACACAGTGGCTTACAGGATTCCTGAGGAGCAGTTGTGTATAATGTAATATGTGGCAAGGCGGCATTGTAATTTAGTAGAAATCGCTGCTTTCCTATTTAACAAATAGTGTCAGCGGAACTAGCTAGGATGGGTGCAGTGTCCTTCCTTCTGTCAGTGACAGCAACACCCATGTGGATGCTGGCTTGTGTTAAAAATAACAGCACTTTAGAGGACACTCGTGTGGTTTGGGGTTGGGGGAGGCCTTTAAAAGCAGGCTGGGAAATCTTTTGCATTTTCTTTTGTTTTTATGTGTGGTCTCACATTATAGAATAGGCTGCCCTGAAAATTCTTTCTGTACCCTCAAAGGCGATGGTCCTGTCCGCCTCTCAAGTGCTGAGACTGTAGGTGTGGGCCACCCTCCCAACCCCAGAACATTTTTAAAGCCCCAAAACTTGGCTTTGTAAAAACTGGAAAGTTTATTTTGGTAAAAGATATTATAGACAAAGGCTTCCTACAAACTGCTGAGCTTACTTCCCACAGAAATCACTATGACGCAGATTGGCACACAAGTCTCTATTATATAAAGAATACTTACAATGTATTCATATATATTCATGAATGTATGTATGAATATATATGAACATGACAACTCCATAGAAAAAATGGCAAAAAATAATAAAGTTTTGAAAAATAAATACAGACAGCCAGGAGACAGATACAGAGACCTGTTGCTATGCTAATAGGGAAATCCAGTTTATGAATTTTCATAATTGGGCATTTCTGTTTTATGTTTTTCTGCATGTGAGTATAGGACCCAAGACTTTGGGCAAGCTGGGCAAGCACCCTGCCACTAAGCCACCCCTCAGTCCAGCTGGTCCCTTTTTAAATGAAGGCCCCTCAGCCTTGGGACATTGAGTACAGATGGAAGGGTTTCGCTTGAAAGAAAGAGAAACGAATAATATATTCTCCCTAATGCCAAGTGGGACAATGGACAAGACCATAGGCTGGGAAGAGTCTTGGCCACTTGAGCGACTTGCTGGAGGCCACTATTGTGCTCTGCCTTCTGTTCAAGCATGTGGGACCCTTTTGGGGACCAAGGCGATGGTACTGGAAGGTAGGCCAGTTGCTTAGTGGGGTTAGGCCCAGCCCGTAGAAACTACTGCATAGGAAGGTCAGGCTGTACAGTGAAAAGTCATCAGAGAGACCTGGTAGCCAGTTGAGGAGGCCACTCCTTCAAAGACTCGCTGGCAGGAGGCATCATGACACTGGTAGATGACAAAGGCCTCCTGGGTTTTCAGTTGCATCTGGAATTCTGAGGGCCACCCGTGAGTGAAATGTAGGCAAGATGCCCTTGCCAGCCCTGTTCCCCAGTAGGGTTCTTCTCTCAGGGCGGTTGACCTGGGTAAAGAATTATCTATAAAAGACAGCTTGTTTGCGGATGGACACTTAGCTTCCAGGGAGGTTTCTGTACATTTGTGCAGTCATATTTGTGCAGTTGCCGTGTCCAAAAATAATTTGGATGACCGTTTTTTACGGTAAAATTCAGACGAGTGGAGTCATAAATTATTTATGAATAAATAACAGTTCATAAATATCTCTAGCTGTGTTCTCCCAACCTAGTTTCCACAGTTTTTAGCAGTTGGCTGGGGGTGTGACAGGTGCTGCCGTCCCGAGCTGTGGCTCCTTATTCCCCTCCTCCGTCACTTAAGGAGCCTTCATAAACACCAGGCCTGGCCGGCCCCACAGCCCTTCGTGGGCAAGAAAGCAACACCTTTCCCCAGCTAGAGGCCCTCCAGGAAAATGTGAAGCCATTTCACCAAAAGGGAAAAGAAAGCGCTTTTGAACATCTTTCTACAGGACAAAGTGTCGAACAAAGTCACCCTGGCAAGCTGCAACATTATTTCCACAGCTGCAGTGAGTCCTGCCCACAATGCAGCGAGCTGGGCAGGGTCTTCTTAACATTCGTCTTAGAGTCTGGCATCGTCTCTCCCAGAATGTTCTCTGAGGCCAGGTTACCTCGTGGTCATCAGTTCTGCTGCTCCGTGCATGGAGAGATGCCCGTGCTGAGGGAAGTGGTGGTGTCTAGGTAACCGAACCCGATTTCAGCCTCACACAAGAATGTCGCCTTCTCTATCCGCTACATCTCTGTGGCTGGCAGTCCCACCAGGGAGCTTTAAGACAGCATAAGCATCTTGGATTCCCTGCTTCCCAGTGGGATATCCTGTCCATTCTCCCTGCTTGTTGGGGTAGGGGATGGGGAGAGGAGAAAGCTTCCTCAGAGATCCTGCTGTAGTCTAAACGCCTGAATCTCATTAAAGTGTTTCCAAGCTCTGTGTGACATTCTTTCTCTGCACAAAGCCTCGGGTGCTGTGGAAACAGCAAATGTGACGTGATCTTAATGGTAATCTCATAATTAGCCTCATGAATGAACTTACTTGAATACTAAAGAGTTGACTGGTTTTCCAGAGAGTAACATCTTAACCAACAGTTATATATAAAAAAAAAAAAACCAAACTTGCCTCGTAATGTGTTTCTTTGTTGATTAGCTTTTTCTTTCATTGAAGAGGTAATGCTGTATATTTTAAAACAAAATGAGGATTTAGCTCTCTAGTAAGTTCTTCTCTAGATGTGACTATGAGTTTGTGTGGCATACACACATATATGTGTGTCTGTGCATGTGTGTAGCATGTGCACGCATGCCTGTAACACTCACGTGATGAGTTAGTACACGTGTGCATATCTGCAGATATTTTCTGTCACAGTAATAAGCCCTTTTAGGGACATAGTTCTGCACCTGGCTTTTCCAATCCTCCAGAAGCCATCACTTTACATACATGTAACCCGCACCATGCTTTGTAATCATTGGGCATTATTCCATTGTTTAGCAAATCCCCTGCAGACATTAACAATGGAGGATAGGCCACTCTCCTTTCTCTATGCTATTGCAAGCAACATGTCACTGAGTGTCCCTGTCCTTACATCTTTGTCACGTAGCATGCAAGGGTGGCTGTAGAATTAGAACTGGTAGGTCAGGGAGATGAGCTCTGTAGGTTTCCCAGCATGCTCTGCGGACATTGCAGCGCCTTCACGGGGCAGTCGCCTAGGACAGCTCAGAAGCACGGCGTCTTTTGACTTTATTGGCAGCATGCATGCTCGAGTTCCCAGCTTTCCTGAGCGAATCTTTGGAGGTCCTTTGTCTGAATGAGAATCATCTGGACGCAGTCCCTCCGTCAGTCTGCCTGCTGAAGAACTTATCAGAGCTCTACTTGGGCAAGTAAGTTCATGCTGAGGGCAGGTGCAGCCCAGGGAAGAAGCCCTGGCGCACATCACGAGGGACCAGGCAGAAGGGGGACCATCCGCTTACTGAGAAGCCTAGCGCGGCTTTCCGGTTGGGTGTGCTATGGAAAGTGGAGGCAGGAAGATGAGTGGCCACAGTTTGTTGCTTGGCCGGGGGGCAGTGAAGAGGAGAGCTGTGTCCCTGGCCCCTTCATGCACTGAACTTCACTGCGTACCAGGTCCCGTCAGGGGATTAGGCAGCAGGTAAAACTTGAGTGCCATAGGAAGGTGCTGCATTAAGGTTGAAAATGGAGAGCCTTTACAAGAGGAAGTAGTGGCCATCTTGATGGTAGTGTCCTTAGTAAAAGAGAGAGAGTAGTTGTGGGGGGGGGGCTCAGTTTGAAGCTGTGGAGACTCACAGAAGGCAGAACTAATGTTCCCACTACTGCTGATGCAGGGGTGTAATGGGCTTAGTGTCTAAACGGAATATAGAAATAAGGCCCAAGGCACACGGCTTGGAATAGAACTTGGCAATGGCCCCTGCAGACTGGGGAGGACTGTGAAAGCTGTAGGCATGCGTGTTCACGCATGTGCTTGTTCTCTCACGGTGACTTGCTCGCTACAGTAACCCTGGCCTCCGAGAGCTCCCTCCTGAGTTGGGCCAGCTGGGAAACCTCTGGCAACTGGACATTGAAGATCTGAACATCAGCAATGTGCCTGCAGAGGTCAGGAAAGAAGGTAGGGCCTCCTCCTGTTCCAATCACTGCCTTAGAAAGATGACTCCGGTTCTCTTGGTAGATTTGAAGGATGGAATCAATCAGTGGGTGAATGAACCGTGGGGCCCAACTCCAGCCTCAGAGTTTGGGAAGCGGCTGTGAAACTGGCCCCTACACAGTAGCTACCAACAGTGATAAGACTGGGAATGGCTCGGTAGGAAAGCGCACCAACCAGGGCAGCAAGGGCATTGTTCTTCACTCCTGACCGTCACACTTAATTTGAGGGATAGTTATTATCATCCCTCCTGCTCCCAGATTCCACACCTTCCCTTGGACCACATAGAAATTAGGATGGAATCGAGCCTCCTAAGAACTGTGAGTTCATCCCTGTTATATATCATCTAAGGTCCCCCTCTTCTGATTTCTCACAGGCCCCAAAGCCACACTCTCCTTCCTGCGTGCCCAGCTGCGCAAAGCGGAGAAGTGTAAGCTAATGAAGATGATCCTCGTAGGCCCCCCGCGCCAGGGCAAGTCCACCCTCCTGGAGATCTTACAGACCGGGAAGGCCCCTCAGGTAGCACACAGTGAGGCCACCATCAGGACCACCAAGTGGGAGCTCCAGAGACCAGCAGGCTCCAAAGCCAAGGTGAAGGATGGTGGGCATGAGTGGGCGGGAGGGGGCTCCCTGTGGGCTGTTCTCCATTCCCCCCATACCCTGGGCACTCTGAGTCCAAGACCCAGGACGTGCTATGCTGCTCTACACCAGCTCTTGCCAAGAGTGACAGACCAGTTCTTTCCATGACCTTGTAATTTTTCTATCGTAATGAAGTCAAGGCTCTGGGCCAGTGGCTCTTGACCCTGCCTGCCTGCTGGATTCCCCTGTGGGGCTCTTAATGAGCACATGCTCGGGCTTCAGCTGGCCTCGGTGACTTAGATTGAGACAGGCTAGGGTGGGGCTCCCCTTGGGCTAAGAGCAAAGTACCACGGCAGACAGTGAGGTGTACCTCAGCATCTCTCAGCGCCCTTAAAAGGAGACTGACAAGTTACGCCTGGAGCCAATGCCCTGCCCTCCCTGATTCCTGCTTTCGTTTAAGCTCTGGTAAAGTTCCATCAAATACCCTGTTTAAAATGAATTCTCCACCAGCTTGTTCACCATCCTCGCTTCCGTCCAGAACCAAGCAGGTTTTCTTTGAATCTTTTGAAACAGAAAAGAACCTGTGGGATCTCAGCCTGGCGCTTGTGTTAGTTATGTCTATGTCCTGTGACCAAAATGCAAAGTAACTGTCAGATATGACTTAGAAGGAAGCTCGTGGCTTTGGCTCTTGGTCCCATACGGCTCATTCCACAGTTGCTGGGCCCCTTCTGTTGAGCCGAGCATCATGACGGTTAATGTGTGTGATGAGAACAGCTGTTCACTTGGGGGGGGGACAGGAAGCAGGGAGCGACAGGAAGTGGCCAGGATAATACACTCCCGAGGACCTGCCTCCTCCAGTGACCTACTTCCCCATCTAAGTCTCACCTCCCTAAGTCTCTAGAATGTCCTAAGATTTCACCAGCAGGGCACCAAGTGTTCAAGACATAAGCCTCAGCAGACATTTCTAATTCAAACCGTAAGAGCACTCCATCCATAGAACGCACGTAAAGTGGTTTTGCCCTGAGTGCCAGACAATGTCATCCTCATCTGCTGTGTTTGTGTTTCTGCCTCGCTGTGGTGAGTCAAGGATCCAAGGTGGAGAAAGGCTTACGGGGTAGAAAGCAGAGAGGCTGTGTGTGTCCAAGCCCAGCACAATGAGAGCTAAGTCTGATTGCAGAGTTTTTCCACATAAAACCCTCTTCCAAATCAGGGAAATCCAGTTTGAGAACCGGAGCCTCCTGAGGGTGTAAGCTAACATTCTCGGAGCTGGCGATCCTAGAATGGGGCCCTTGGGGCTAGAAGTGCACATCGGTGGGGCAGCTTGTGATGAGCACTGCAAGGCCGTGAGTTCAGTCCCAAGCACCAAAAGTAAATAAAAATAAGAGCAGGGTCCTGCCTGTTGGGTTCAGAACTGTGAGATAATGAATACCAGGCCCACTCAGAACAGACAGGGAGGGACTCTAGCTGACTCACGTCTGAAGGTTCTCAAAAATAACCAGAATTTTCTACAGTCCCCTTGGCTTCGCTGTTTTGATGATGACTCAGTCACCCTTGCTCCCAGCTGTCCTTCAGCAGAGGGGCGCCCAGGCTCGAGGGGCGGAGAGCATGAAACCACCTTCACTCGAAAGCCATTGCTGCTCTTGTGAGCACCGAGGCCCATCCCACCCTGTGCAGCTGACCTTCCGCTGGCTGAGAACAGCTGTCTGCTTTCATCTTTATACAGAACCGGGTCAGCATGCTGTCTGTGTCTTGGAGGCCAAATGCTGCCTGATAGAAATGACTGCTGGCACAGCTAACTGCAGCCTTGGCTTCTAGGCCAGCTCTGAGCTCACGCAGTAATAGAGAAACTGCTTCCGCGGTCTTCCTGGCAGCCCGGTTCCTGTTGTTGGACGCTTACGTCAGGGGTTTTCCCAGCCTTGTTGGTGGTCACTAACCTTTGACCAACACAAGTTCAGGGATGCCTCCTCCATTTGGCCCTTGCACAGAGAGGGTGGGAGCCATGATGTCAAAGTGGGGGCCCTCCTGCCACCAGATGTCTCCCAACTGTAGAGAACCTAAGAGAACCAACACAACAGGCCATAATCTCCCTGGATGCCCACTCTGTTAGCAGCAAATAGAAGCCCCCAGAGTATAGCTTTGGGTCACTGGCCTCTTTTCCCTTGCCAGGATTGCTAATTTAGACACACTGGAGTCTGGAACTTTTCCACGACCATGTCTTTTCCAGATGCATTCCAAATTATAAATTTTCTTGTGGTTTGCTCACCCCGTGGGTCACTCAAATGCCCCCCTTCTGTGCCTTGTTGCTCAAGTAGGTTGAGTCCGTGGAGTTCAACGTCTGGGACATTGGGGGTCCTGCCAGCATGGCCACCGTCAATCAGTGCTTCTTCACGGACAAGGCCCTGTATGTGGTGGTCTGGAACCTGGCACTGGGGGAGGAAGCCGTGGCCAACCTCCAGTTCTGGCTGCTCAACATTGAGGTGAGGAGCCACCATCTTGGCCTTCTAGTGCTCAGAACCCAGCACACCAGGGTTTTGGGTTCTGAAGCATTGTGTGGATTAAGAACAAAGAGATGGTACAAAGGAGAAACACTATTCTTATGGAAGGGCTCTCCCAGAGGGCCCCAAATCACGGCCTTGCTTGATTTTCACACCGAGAACTCAGAGGCCTCCTGGGCCTTAGGGCCCAGTGCTCTTGTTATTTTCTTATTTACCTGAAACCTAATAGCCCCATGCATGCAAGGCAGGCAGCACTCCCTCCCAGGGTAAAAGTGACACTGGCCTGGCACAGGCCTCTCCCTCAGGTGGTTAGAAGGAGCAGACATCCCTCTTCATGGGCTAAACTGCGTGGAGTGGGCCATAGGGCATCTCATTTCATAACTGGCCCATGACATTCAAGTCCACAGGATGATGGCTGAGTGTGGGCCACTAACGCCCAGGGTTGGCACATTTGCACACTGAGGAAACTGTTTCCCACTCTTTATCTGGGGGGGGGGGGAACACAGGACTCAGCTGTGGGATTCTGTGTTACAGGCCAAGGCCCCAAATGCTGTTGTGCTAGTGGTTGGGACACACCTGGACCTAATCGAAGCCAAATTCCGAGTGGAGAGGATAGCGACGCTGCGCGCCTATGTGCTGGCGCTCTGCCGCTCGCCGTCAGGGTCCAGAGCTACGGGCTTCCCGGATATCACGTTCAAACACTTGCAGTGAGTGTTGCCTGCCTCTTGCTTGCTGCTGCCACTGCTACATGTGCTCTGTTCACCCCGAATCGCCTGACATCTGTCCTGGAGATGAGCCAGGCTCCTCTGAACAGGGGGTGGTACCCAGAGCGGGGCATGATCCCCTAGATGACTAGAGATGGAGCCTTGAGACCCCCGACTTGTGCGTCCTTTCTGGGGTCTCCTCCCCTCAGGGCCAGTACCAAGAGCACACAGATCCCATGGGACAAAGGGACATGACAGTATTTTCAGATCACTGATGGAGGGCAGATAGCCCAGTCCTTGCACTAGACCCAACAGATCAGAGAGCAACTGTTAAAAGTAGCTGCAGAGTATGAAGGGCTTGGTGCAGATAAGACTAGCCACTCTGGGTGTATCACTCGATTTACCTCTTGTCAGTAGCCATCACATTGTCAAGGCTCTGTTACTCATTTTTTGGACCGCAAACCTGAGGCTTAGTTAAGAAAAGGAGGCTCCCGGATCAGAGTAGAACGGGCATTGGTGCAGCTACTCTAGGATCCCCTCACTCCTGGAGGGACGGCGTGAGTACAGGTGTTGTTCAGGTCAGGATGGCCTGTCAATCTGTCTCAGAATGCAGCAGCAGGATTTGGGGGACTCCTGGTATGCCCCCAAGAAAGGAGTTCTGGCTGTTTCAGTCATAGCCTCAATGTGTACCTCTTTCCCAGCTAACACCGTTGGGAGTCCCAGTACCTCTGGGCCTCACTCTTCCTCTGTGAACCCAGCACATTGGGAAGACAGACCCAGGTGACATATTGTAGAACACCCCCCTCCCCCCGCATAGGGCTATGCACAGAGCAAATCCCCAAGAGCCTTCCTGTTCTCTCTTTAATGACTTGTCAGCATTTGGGACAAACCTCCAGGGAAACAGGGATGCTAAATGCCCCAAACAAAGAAGTGGTATGCTGATTAAGCCCCAATATCTTTGCACACACAGTGAGATCTCCTGCAAGAACCTGGAAGGGCAGGAGGGGCTGCGGCAACTGATTTTCCATGTCACGTGCAACATGAAGGATGTGGGCAGCACTATTGGCTGTCAGAAACTCGCCGGCAGGCTGGTAAGTATCCCTCATTCAGTTAGACCAGAGGGTCCCATTTCCCACTACTAGGATCCAACTTACACCCTTACAGTCATTCGCTGTAAGGCGTATATATGTCTGTATTTAAAGCCAGTAAGTGGTTCCAGGTGGAAGCAGGGCAGGGTCATTGGCCTATCACAATAGTCCTGGCATTACTAAGTCTGTTGTCACCATGCTCTGACTCCATTCTACTGTTCTCGTCCTGTAAAAGAAAAAAAAAAAAAAACCCATGTCCTCTGGCCCTAGAACCAGACAGTGGGGTGGTGGGGAGTGTTGGTATAGGCAGCATCCCTTGGACCTGAGGGCCTCAGCCTTGCCCTGCCTGCACCCAGATCCCCAGGAGCTATATCAGCCTACAGGAGGCTGTGCTGGCCGAGCAGCAGCGCCGCAGTCTGGGAGATGAAGTTCAGTATCTGACGGACAGGCAGCTGGAGCAGCTGGTGGAGCAGACGCCTGGCAATGACATCAAAGACTATGAGGACCTGCAGTCCGGTAATCCAGGAGTGGGTACCCAGGGCCATTGGTATGGGGGACCTGAAGGCCAGGCAGAAGTCCAAAGCCCTTGAGTGGGGTAGGGTGAGGCACCTATGAGACTTCTGTATGTCACAGCTCCACCTGTACCCTCAGCTCAGCAGGCCAGTGCTCTGTGTTCACCTGCCTTCATGCTTCCTCCCCCTACTTCTCCTTGCTGCCACGCCCCCTCCCCCCCGCTATCCTCCCCCTTCTTTCCTTGGACAGAGAGCATGGCAGCTGCTCTGCAGAGGATGCGTACAGGGACAGCCTCTGTGTCACCATCCTCCAGGACATTAGTCCAGAGAAATAGCGAGATTAAACAATTACAACCATGGTGCTTAGCATCTCAAAGGTCACCACAACTAGTGCCTTGGCAGACAGGAAACCCATTGCTTTTGGAGAAGTAATAGGACCAGGTTGCTGCCTGCCTCTGCTCACATTGTCGCCAGTGAAGCCGTCAATACTGTTTATTGTTTCGGATACACTTCTGTTTTATACCATTCCGGTTTCCTTTCCTTTGCTGTGTTTAAAATACCCTGACCCCAAGCAGCCTAGGGGAGGAAAGGGTTTACTTGTCTTACAATTCCAGGTTATAGTCCGTCACTGAGAAGAAGTCAAAGCAAGAACTCTGGCAGCAGGTCACATCGCATGCACAGTCATGAGGCGGGGGAAACAAATGAACCCCTGCTCCTCAGCTGCTCAGTTTCTTGCTAGCTTTCTTCATTCCTTTACTATTTAAGACTCCCTGTCTAGAGAATGGTGCCGCCCACAATGGACTAGGTCAATTAATAATCCAGACAATCTTCCACAGACACGCCCATAGGCCCAGGAATGATCTAATCTTTCCTCAGCTGAGACTCTCCCAGGTGAGTCTCGGCTGTATCAAGGTAACAATAAGAACTAGCCAGCACATATACCTCATTAATTATTTAACATGTATTACTGATTTGTTAGCTCATGCAGTGGCTGCTTATTCGTGCCTAACGATGCTGATCTAACGCTGTGTTCTCTCTATAAATCAGTCCTGTGCTTAGACGCACTAGGCAGTCCCTTATCCCTGTGCTTGAGGGTCATTTTAGACAGCAAAATTGCTCCAAATGCACAAAATTTAAACATGGCAACAGATAGACCATGGGCATTCACAGCATGAGAGAGCTCAGGTAGGAACACAGAGTACAACTCGCATTTTTCACACAGTTCAGCATGTGTCTACGCATAGCTATAAAGGCACTTCACGTGTTGTTTGGGGGTTTCGTAGGTAAATTCCATCAAGTGGTGAAAGTCACAGATACTCAATCTGATAACAAGGGTTACTTGTAGTTGCTTGACCATCAATCAACTCAGGACACTGGTAAGATTCACAATGTGTCACCAGGCTCCAGCTGCCTACCCTGTCTGATGAGCCTGGAATGCCAGAAGTATTGGTTTCTTCCTGGGAACAGGGTCATCACTGAGTCCCTTCTGGTCCCTATGTGGTTCTGACTCAGCTTCCTCCCTCCCTGCCTGCAGCGATCAGCTTCCTCATAGAAACAGGAACCCTGCTGCACTTCCCAGACACGAGCCACGGCCTGAGGAACCTCTACTTCCTGGACCCCATCTGGCTGTCTGAATGCCTGCAGAGGATCTTTAACATCAAGGGCTCACGGTCAGTGGCGAAGAATGGGGTGATCCGAGCAGAGGACCTCAGGATGCTGCTGGTGGGGACAGGCTTCACACAGCAGACTGAGGAGCAATACTTCCAGTTCCTGGCCAAGTTTGAGATTGCCCTTCCTGTTGCCAATGACAGGTGAGGCCATAGCCTGGTATATGCTGAAGGAAGGAATGGGGCCCAAGGGCAACACTGGTGGCCTCAACAAGATGCCCAGGGCTACCACCACCAGGATAGCTACCTCCTGGGGATGGCCAGGTGCTTAGCCTGGGTCAGCAGGAGGGTAGACGCAGCAGGTGCCACTTTGACCATCCCATATCTGTGCCATGGCTACTGTTTCCAGGCAGTTGGGAGGAATCCACTTATTGAAAGGGGTTAGAAAACCAGGCAAGGGCAGTTCTCCTTGGGGCAGCCGTTGGCTTGGTAATGTGATGAGTGAAAACATTCCATGACGTGGACACACGTGTCAGTTATGCGGCCTCAGAATGCACTTGCAAGTCCACTAAGGGTGACTGGCTGGGCAGGCTCAGGCCTGGGCCTCCACAGCGCTGCTTCCTGGAAGGCTGGAGTAACACTTGGAAGCATGCCCAAGGCCTCTGCTTTCTCTCCTCTACTGCCTCATCTCACTGGGCACATCATCCCCACTGCCCCAAATTCTTCTCCACGCCCCTAACATCTGCTTCAGTCCAGCCCTCCACTGTGGGGCTCTACCATCTCTCAAGCGCTATCTTCTGCTTCCTGCAGTAGTCTCCCCTCATCCAGGGTTTCACTTTCTACAGATTCCATTACCAGTGACGAGCTGCAGTGAGAAAACACAGAATAGAAAATTCCATAAACGGGGGCTGGAGAGGTGGCTCAGAGGATAAGAGCACTGCCTGTTCTTCCAGAGGTCCTGAGTTCAATTCCCAGCAACCGCTTGGTGGCTCACAGCCATCTGTAATGAGATCTGTCGCCCTCTTCTGGCGTGCAGAATGTTGTATACATAATAAATAAATAAATCTTTAAAAAAAAGAAAATTCCATAAACAATCCCTTCCTTTTAAATGCTACAATACTTCCAGCAGCATAGGGAACTCTCTCACGGTCCCACTCTGACCCACCTGGACATGGCTCATCCTTCTCCAGTGTATCCATGCTGTGTCTTCTGCCCCCTGCTAAGTAGCCACCTTGGTTATAAACTCAACTATCCTGACATGGCTCAACTTATGTTTAATTCCCCCATTTTATTTACGAAAGGCCCAAAGCATAAAGGCAGTGATGCTGGAAATTTATGACAACATGTTTTAATTGTTCTCTGCTGTCCCATTATAGAGTTGTCTCTCATTACTTCAGGTAACAGTCTCTTTCTTGAAGGCCATTTCGTCTGATTTTAAAATAACCACGTACCAGCTTTGGAGGTCTTTTAGCTTTTAACTACAGCTGTCTGCTTTATTACAAATTGATCTGAGTATGTATATCGCAATGAATATCTGATTGCCAATGAATCGTCTAACCTGAGGCTCCCTGTCTTAAATAGGAATACTTAGTTCATCTATATTAAGTGATCAGTTTCAGAGTTGGATGTAAGTAGCTTGTCATTTGCTTCCTATTTATACCATTTAGTTTGTTCCCTTGTTCATTTTGTTCGCCTTCTTCTGAGTTAGTCGCATTTTGAGTCTTCTTACTCATTCTCTGTATTCTCAGTGTGGTCTTCAGTGTTTCTGCTAAGTTTTAGAATGTGCACCCTTAGTAGTGTGATGATGCTTTCTTCCCATGGTCACCTGCGTTACTCCATGTCAACACTCACCTTCCTGAACATGAGACTTGCCAATGCCCCAAACCCTGACGTAGGATCCCTAGAGGGGACCAAAACTCTGGTGGCTACCTAGTCTCCAGTGATGTCCTTGGTTGGCTCAACCACTTCCTGGCTTTGATGGCAGCAGCAAGTATCCCAAATCCATGAATCTTTATAATGAACCTGCCCTAGAAGACATCATCACTCCGTGCCCCAACTCCAGAGCCCTACAGTGGTGTCATACAGTGGGGAGCTGGCTTGGTCCCTGGGCAGCCATTCTAGAGATTCTATTGGTGTAAACCAGCCACCCACAGAAACAGCCCTCCTTTACACTGGGCCATTAGGGGAGGAGCTCAAGACCTTCTTGCTTCATTTGTATGGAGTCATGAGCAGAGTCCTAAAGAGAAAAACCTCAAAAAATGGATTCAAGGTCTGTCTCATGGCCCCTTATTCCATATCATTGCCATTGGCCAATAAAAGCTCAAGGTTGGGCCACCTGTCAGTTTACACTGCCATGATCTAACAATATTCTGGTCTTATCATTTATCAGTGGATTAGAGGAGTAAGGATATATTATATACTGGCATTCAGTAAGAGTAACTTGTGTGTGTGTGTGTGTGTGTGTGTGTGTGTGTGTGTGTGTGTGTGTGTGCGCGCGCTCGTCATTCCACCTATATGGTTGGACAATAAAAATCAGCCAGATTACTGCCAAGTCCAAGGAACTTTCTGCACCGCAGGGTGACAGCTTAGAGCCAGACTGCCAGAGAATGAGCCCCAGCTACCTTTATTCTCCCCTGCAGAATAACAACAATACCGGTACCTACTGTTACTGTCCTTGCTGTTGGGAGTAAATAGATTATAGTGCAGAGAACAGTGTCTCTTACACCCAGGAGCTCCGGAGATGGTAGGGATCAGCAGCCCTACTCTTACCATTTGGTCATGTTACGTCCTGTGGCCCATTGTGTCTGGATCCACACAAAGCTGTGAGTAGCAGAACATTTTCCATCCTAGCACAGACATCATTTCCCTTGTTCCTGAGGTGAGTTCCAGCTCCTTACACCATAGGCTTCTGTGGGTCAACAATGCAGCTATGGTCTCGGAATCCATACAGACACAGATGCTCCTTTGGGACCTGGGTCTTCCACCTGTAGTCCATGAACCCCCACCCCCACCCCCACCCCTGCCAAGTCCTTCAGAAACTTGGAATTGATGAACTTCCAAGACCTGTCTTTTCCAGCATTTTCATTTCCTGCTGGCAGAGAAATGCCTTAGCTCTTACCATCTCTGGAAGGCCCCAACCCACATCTGCGGCCTTCTCAGTGGCGCAACCTGCACTAGCCCCCATCCTCAGAGGGGACACTCCCCTGCCCAGGGTTCGTGAACTCATTGACACTCATCAGACACAGGAATAATTCACTTCTGCATCCAATCTTATCTACCCCTTAGGACAGCCTTTCTGCCCAGGGACTATTATTCCCTTCAAGATCTGACTTCCATGGCCACTCATATTTTGAACTCCTTCCAGTCCTGTTCATCCCCCTTCATTCCTCTTTTTTCTTTTATTATTATTGTTACGTGTGTGTGTATGTGTTTGTGTGTGTAAATGACTTAAATATATAAATAGAACCTGATGAGTCTATTTAGCATTGCATGTATATGACTTCCAAGCTGACCACTTGGTACTGTGGCCAACCAAAAGACTCATCCTTAGGAAAGTAAAGATGGAGGCCTTTTCTCTATCTTGCCCATCCCACTAGACCGGTTTCTCTCTACCTTCTAGGTCCCCACTCGCTAGTTCCCATAGTCACTTACGAAATAACCACTCTGAGGCTTATTAAAATTAAGTTACAATTGTTTGTCCAATGTCTTAGTCTTCTTACTGGCTAGCTCTAACTATAAATTAACTCATTTCTATTCATTTAATATTTCACCATGAGGCTCGTGGCTTGCCAGTAATGTTAGGCCCTCTTGCTCCTTGGCGTCTATATGGCATCTCCTCGACTCTGCCTACTCTTTCTCTGTATCTTTGTTTGCACTTCCTGCCTAGCTCTACTCTGCTAAGCCTTTGGCCAAAACAGCTTTATTCACCAATCAATAAAAGCAACACATATACAGAAGGACCTCCCACATCAGCAGAGACTAATTCTTGCTCTCCCAGTAGTCTCATTGGTTGTCTATAGTTATTTGTCTAAGGTTGGGGCCCTGTGACATTTTCCAATTTATTGTGATTCTTGGTGTTGGCACTGTTCAGGTCTTACTTGGGTAATCATATTTGTCAAGATCTCACGGGTATAGCTTCCTTGTGATTTCTAGGAGACACAGTCTCACAGCAGACTTCATGGTCCTTGGGCTCTTAGAATATTTCTTCCCCTTCTTCTCCAGTGTTCTCTGAATCGTAGGTGCAGGACTGTGTTGCAAATGTACGCTTCTCCTCTGGGCAGCCTACAGTCAGTTGATCTCCACATTCTGACCATTTAATGGTATTCTGCAATAGTCTGTCAGCAGCAAAGGGGGGTAGGAGCTAGACTCATCTGTGCGTGTCAATTTAGAATTCAGCAAGAAATGTTTCTGGTCTAGTAAAGTGGAGTAATAGGTTTGCTTCTAAGGTCCATGACCTCACGAACCCCAGGAAGTTAGCGGCATTTCCAGTACCAGCCATGATTTCTTTCCTGTTGACCGGGCCTTAAGTTAGACAGCCATTGGTTATTGCCAAGATCTGATGCCACTATTGCACAGTCAGGGTGATCTTGCTGTGCTAAGGATTGTGGGTCACAGGATCAGAGCTGAGTGACTGTCGCTTGCTTCCTCCCTTGGCAGCTCGCATAGCACCTTCTGGTGCTGTGAAAGCTAGCCCTTAGGGAGAGGACCTCCAGGTTAGGTCCTGTGTCTGAAGTGTGAGTCCGCAGCAATCGGGACTTACCTTAAACCTTTGGGAGGCAACGAAGGGCAACCGCAATAGCCTATGTTGTTTTGAGACTCTCTTGGATTCCATTGACCAACAACTTGACAGGTTTCTCATGTCTGGTGCTGGAGTTTTTGTCGTGTGGTCTATGGCTCTTGTGGGGGCATGGTCGGCAGGACTGGGATTGCTGATGGCAAAGCCTTTATTAAGAAATGATTCCAGGAGCTGTACATATGGCTCAGCAGTTAAGAGCGCTGGCTGCTCTTCCAGAGGACCTGGATTCCATTCCCCGCACCCCAGCACTTACATGGAGGCTCACAACCATCTGTATTTACAGTCCCAAGGGTTCTGACACCCTCTTCTGGACTCCATGGGTACTATACACACAGCACACAGAGATACATGTAGGCAAAACATTCATATGTATAATAACAATATTTTTTAAAGACAAAAGAATCCAGCCTCTGCTTTGCCAGGGTAGCCCAGGCCTGCCTTGTGCCTGCCCCTTAACTCATAGTTCATAGCACATAGTATATGTCACTTTCCAGATGCATTTGTGGGGAGGGACTTTCTGGCTATCAGCTCTTTTAAATGACAATAGACCAAAAGCACCTAGGTCACATAGTGATGCAACACTTTAATGATGACCATGTCCACTTGTGTTCTCATAAAGCATCGTTTGTTTTGCACAAAACTGCCATGTTCTAATTTTTAAGGCCGTGTGTTGTTTTCATTAGCCAAGAACAATAAACTTTGAAGACCAAGAAACCAGTTACCCTGACCCTGATATCTGCGTTGTCCTCAGAGCTGTGCAGCTGTATTTGTTTTTCCTCCGCTAACCAAAGTCGGTGTTCAGTGATTTCACAACCACAACCCAGTTTTCTGAGAAGCAACTCCGATTTGCTGCGTCTGGCATTTTTATGTCTTCACATCTTCCCATCCACGTCACTCTAGGTTCTTGAACTCTATAGGGAGGATGCCTGGCAGCCTGATCTTCCTTGCCAGAGGCCTTCCCACACACAGGCCAGCATCTACAGGGACCAGGGTCCCGCAGGGGATCTCAGGCCACGATAATCATCTCTCCCCTTCTGGTTTCAGCTACCTCTTACCACACCTCCTTCCGTCCAAACCTGGGCTGGACACCCACAGCATGCGGCACCCAATGGCTAACACCATCCAGCGGGTGTTTAAGATGAGCTTCGTGCCTGTTGGCTTCTGGCAGAGATTCATAGCACGGATGCTGATCAGCTTGGCTGAGATGGACCTGCAGGTAGCTCCTGAGAAGATAAGGCATCGGGATAGATGGGCTTCTAAAAGCATACTCTTGGGGGAAGACTACAACTTCTGTGCTGGTGGAGACCTAACTAAAGGCTGCTCTCCTGCGGTGATATGACTGATACAGGGTTGAAAGGCAAGCAGCCATTGGCCTAGGCTGGGAATACCAAGTTTGTACCCATATGACTTGGCCTCCTCCCTCCTGGAGTTATGATCCCAAATGTTAACCATTTCCCAGTCACCATGGAGCTCGTGTTAGCAGAAGCAGGGTCTCCTACCAAGCCACTATACTTTTGGTGCATCAGCTATGACCTGGGCCAAGAATTAGCATTTTTTTTGTCACTTCCCAGGGCCCTGACTTCATGGTCTTGCTATCCTGACTGTACCCTTGACTTACCTGAGAGGAATCTCTGACTTCTCAGATCACCCAAATTTAGAGTCTTGGCTGTAAGCATCCATACCTAAGTATCATAGTAGGGACAACCTACAGGAATTGCATCTCTCTTTCCATCACGTGGGCCCCAAGGCCAGAACTCAATTGTCAGGCTTACTGGCAAGCATCTGTGCTGAGCCATCTCACTGGCAAATCTAAAGGCTGGAGTTAGATATGCATCCCATGCCCAGCTTGCCTCATCTGGGCTTTGTAAAGGTCCCCCGGTGATGCCACTCCACAGCCAAGTGTGGAACCTCTGCTGGAAAACATTCACTTGCTTTGATCACAATGAAGAGCCAACCCATGGGGTCCAGCCAGAGTTAAGGAGAGGCAGCCCAGCTGTCAGTCAACACTAATTTCATGCAAGACAGTCACCCAGAAGTAATATTCGCCTAGAGCAGTAGTTCTCAAAGTGGGGTTCCCAGGCCAACAAAACTGACCTCACCTGAGATCTGGTGAGAGATACCCATTGTTAAGCCCCGACTCCAGATCTACCCCCTCAGAAACTTCAGGATGGAGTCCAGCTATTTGTCATTTACAAGATCTCCAGGGGATCTGGACACACTCTACAGTTTGTGAGTCCCTGGCATACACTCCCATTGTTGAACTGTTGAATCTTTTTTGACATTGATCTCTGCGTGACTTTGCTTTTGCCACCCTCTAATTAGAGCACCCTTATTGAATTATAACTCCTTGGCTTGGTAAAGATGTTCTTTGATCTTCCCATTTTATGGGAAGAAAAATAAACACAATAGGCTGAAAATCAATCAAAAGTGTTACAGCCTGTGTTGCGGATAGGGGAGTGATCTCATTATGATGCCAAAATGATGTTCTGGCTAACAGAGTGGGTGCTGGCACTTTCCTCTCCTAGGGTTCCATCTGTCTCTCTCTGCCCTCCGTTTGAACTGTGCCCTGCAGTGTTCTAAGTGGGAGGTCACTGCGCCCCCACATTGTGGGAGGCTGAGCTCACAAGGAGGGGGCCGCTGGATGGGAGCATGCCTGTCTGAGAAATCAATGCCGAAAGAGATCCTGTTAAAATCCAGATGGAGGACAGAGGGGAGACGAGTTCAGCCCCAGCATCCATCAAAGACATGCAGATTCCCACAGCATTAGCCTCTCTATTTGTAGATCTGCCAGACCAACAAAGAACCCAGCGAGATGCCTGGCCCTGGTGGGCAGTGGCTGTGATGACAGTCTCTTGTTTTCCAAACCTCACTATGCACCCAGAGCCTTAAAACTGTCAGACCCTTGATCGGGCTTCCCACTGCTGAACCAGAGAAATCTTTGTGTGGCTTTCATAGTCATAGTGCTATATTTTAGAGGGAGCAGAAGAGCCAACCTAATAGAAAAGAATGGCTAGAGAAATCACTATCCCGGCCTTAGGAAAATGAATTGTCAGTGAGTTTTAATGGCAAGGCAGCCATGACATTTTCAAAGTATACCTTGTTTTTCAATGCTTGCGATTCATGCTAGAGCCTGGGGCATGATGGGTAAGCATTCTATCACTGAGCTGTATGCCCCGGCCAAAGAGCACGCAGAATAAGAAACACACTCTGTACCGCTGTTTTTTACACATATGTGTAGTAGGAAAAACTCCTGGACTCATACCTACCCAAATCTTAATGTTCTTCCTTCTGGGTGTTAAGTTGTTGGTTGTTTATTTTCTCTGTTATATTTTTCTGTCCTGTCCACATTACCAAATTAAATGTTCACTTGTGAAGTTAGGGAGGAAAGTGTTCAGAGAAGAACAGCCTATTTGTAATCGCTTGGAAAATCTGTTCCCAGGGTACCCTGGAGACCCTTCCAGATCATGTGGCCTTTGACTTGGCAGCAGGGATGAGCAGTGGGGTGGGAGGCACGGGTGGAAAGCTGCAGCAATTTATCAAGCTCTGCGCAAGGCCAGTGAGGAGCCCAGAATTCTTAAACAGGGTCTTTTCTCTCTGTCTTTCAGCTTTTTGAAAACAAGAAGAATACAAAAAGCAGGAACCGGAAAGTCGCCGTTTACAGTTTCACAGGAAACCAGAGAAACCGCTGCAGCACATTCAGGGTCAAAAGAAATCAGACCATCTACTGGCAAGAAGGGCTGCTGGTTACTTTTGATGGGGGCTACCTCAGGTGGGAACATCCGGGAGCCTGCGGGCAGGGTCAGCACGGTTCCCAAGCAGTGGCCCGTGACAGCCCCGACCTAGTGCTCTTCCGTTTGGAGTCAGAATTCAGCTCCTGGAACAGCTTGCTAGAAATAGAGACCCTCCCTCTGATTGCCCTGATGTTCCCATCTTCCTGTTCTTCCACAACTTCTTCTGGATAGGCTGAGGGTAGCCACAGCCCAGAATTTGAGCTCACTCCATTTGGGGGAGTAGGGACAAGGAAAAAGCTCAGTCATAAATATATAAACAGAAGAGTCACCCCAATATCCCGCTTGGCACATGGACCCTTAGGGTCCCTGAAAGTTTAAGTCCATCCTTGAAAGCAGGGACATCACCTCCAGCTCCTCAAAAGTTTGGCAACAGGCTCCTTTCCATTTCTGGGTTACAGCGTGGAATCCTCAGACGTGAACTGGAAGAAGAAAAAAAGTGGAGGAATTAAAATCATCTGCCAATCAGAAGTGAGGGACTTCTCAGCAATGGCTTTTATCACAGACCATGTCAACTCCCTGATCGATCAGTGGTTTCCTGGTAAGAGAATATTCTGGAGCCAAATCAGAATGAGGCTGCCTCTTTGAGAAAGCAAAGTTGCCACCGGGGTTCAGCCCTTTTCCTGAGAGCCCTAGGCTCCATGGGAGTCCTGCTCTGGGCAGAGGCAAGAAGTGCTTTGGGAACGGTGTGACCCACAAAAAATGGAACAGAACTAGGTGTCCTGGCTGCCTACAATATATAGGTGGAAGGTCTCTAGGTCCCATGCGTGGCCCAAAGAACCATACATATGCCTTGTGTAAGTACGTATACTTGACATGTGGAGGTCCCTGGTGTAGGGACAGTGAGGGAGGCCAGTGCTGTGGTGCCCTTTCCTCCTTCCCTGTGTGTCCCTACTCACGCTGGTGGTGATCAAACCACCCACACAGCCCTTCTCAGACTCTTTGAATCCATTTCCCCATCGACAGTTTGACCAAAGAAAATACTTTTTGAAGTGAACCCCTTTGGGTTCTCTGTTTGTTTTGCTACTGGGGTGGACAGAGAGCAGACGGCAGGGAGAAGGCTGTAGGGACAGCAGCAGGAAGGCAGCTGTGGGGAGAGCCAGCTGAGTGAGCGCTTCTCCCCCTTGTAGCCTCTGGAGTATCTTTTATACCCACTTGCCCCTGCATTTAACCTATCCAGAGGTCAAAGGGTAGAGGGTGGACTCAGGACACCCTGTCTGTCACACAAGCCTGTATGAACTAGTCTACCCACCTACCCGAGGGCCTTATAATCCCAGGACCACAGGACACTGCTCAAGGATGTGGCAGAATGCCACTGGATACATATTCCAGACATGGAACCTGGCTTCTTAGCATGTTGCGTCAAAGAGTGACCAACATGGAAAACGGCTTAGGTAGAGGGACTCAGAGGAAATCAACCAGTGTGAGTCAAGGTGCCTGGAGGACTCTTGGCCAGCCAAGGAGGCCCCCCCAAGACCTGTATCAAGTCTCTGGCCACTTTGTAGCACCCCACCAGCCCGTGCCCCGCCTCAGTAGGTGTGCTGGGGATTTGGCAGGTGAACCAAGTAGACAGTAATCTGAGACAGAAGAAACTTGGCCAAGCGTTTGAGACAAGATGTCCTAGAGCCAGCGCTGTGAGCCAGTGGCCAAGAAGAGTCTCTCACTGTGGATACCTGTGAATGACATCTAGGAATCCACACTGTCTTATGCAAAGGAGGTCCCTGCCCTGCCCCAGGGTACTTCTGTGGGCATTTCTTACCACCTCCTAATGAGAGGGCACAGAAACAGTATACTCCTGATACGTGAGCCTGCGCTAAACATCCAGCTTTCTTATGATCGTCCATCCTCACTATCCCCTGCATTTAACTTGCCCAGAGCTCTCCAACAGGTCTTCTGTCTCTAGCTTGTACTAACTATGGTTAGGGTAATGGAGTGTGGCTTGGACTCAGCCCCAGCCAAGCAGGTAAAGTCCCTACCACTCTAGTCCCTACCAGCCTTCCAAGGGCTGTGGGATACTTTGACTCTGGATACATGACTCTAGACCATGGAATAGCTCCTCCCTAGCAAGCCCTTTGGCATCAACAGTTTTACTGCACAAGGTCACCAGGTGGTGAGTGCAGTTGGTACCTGCTGTGACCCCAGTGTTTGGAAAGCTGAGATCAGAGAATCGTGAGTTTGAGGTCAGCTTTGGCTATAGAACCAAACCCTGCCTTAAAATCAAAACCAAAGCAATAAGGCACCCCAGAGTGGTACCAAATTTCTGGCTCCCTGGGGCCCCGACAGGCGTAGGCAGGGCCTCTGATGTAAAGCCAACCAAGCCCAGGGTTGTGGGGTACTTCTCAGAGGACCCACACACATCCAGTTCACAGGAACTGACTCCTCCTCTGTCCCCATTTAGCCCTGACAGCCACAGAAAGTGATGGGACACCACTCATGGAGCAATACGTACCCTGCCCAGTCTGTGAGATATCTTGGTCCCAGCATGCGGATCCGAATGAGAAGTCAGAGGGCGTGCAGTACTTTGATATGGAAGACTGTGTGCTGACAGCCATTGAACGGGACTTCATCTCCTGCCCCAGACACCCAGAGGTCCCTGTGCCACTGCAGGAGCTTGTCCCAGAGCTGTTCATGACTGACTTCCCAGCCAGGTATGCTGCACAGTCCCTCCCAGGACAAGTATTCAGGCCATGTGCCTCTTCTACCAGTCACTGCATGGTGCCCTAACCTTGGGGTGGCAGTAACTATTCTGGCCATTCCTTTCTGCCAGTCTCAGGTAACTTAGATCCACATCTTAAGCTTCCCGAAAGAAATGACTTTCCTTCTGAATCCTCAGCAGGCCCTACTGCACTTTGCACACAAAACCACAGGGGCACTTGCTCTTTCTGCCCCTCTGTGAACTAGCATCCTTACTGTAGAGTTGGCCCTCCTCAGATTCACTTTGTTGCTGAAGATTGGCAAAGCTGCCATTGGCCTTTGTGGAAAGGGCCCATTCCCACACCTGCAGCCTCATCTTTCTTTTCTGGGCAAATGCTGATGCCCAGCTACAGGCACACCCTAGCTCAGTTCTTCCAGATCCTTCTACCTCCATCCTCCCAAGATCATAACTGGGGAGGGAAATATTGTGGAAAGGGAGGGACATGGATGGTCCCTTCCAAAAGGAAATGGCTACAAAATGTTTACAACAGACCATCTTTAGTAGATGGAAACCCACTTCTATGATATGAACTCCTGGGGATAGTCCTTCAGTCATTTTAGATTTCAGCCACTTTTCATCGTTTTGGAGTTGTGGTCTACTATCATGACCAGTGGCATGCTACTTCTGGTTTCTTTAACCTCTTCAACAACTTCTCCTCCTCCTCCTTCTTCTTCTCCTTCTTCTGGAGACCTATTTTTTCATTTTTCTGCACTGTTCCCAATGCCCATAGGGCATTCTCTGAATGCACACCATTGCTGCTCCACATCCCACTTCCGGGGATCTATTGAATTTAAGATGGGTCTGGGAGGTGACTCAGTGCAGTGCATGAAATGCTATGCTCAATACCCAACAGTAAAAGAGGATAATTAACCAACAGAGGACACTCCTCAGCCACACTCTTTTCAGTGTCCCCAGCAGCCTGGTGATGGGCATAGCAGGTACCACTCTGCTGCAGAATGGCTTTTCTTCACTCCCGGGTTCTTCATGGGCATGTACTTGTGTATAAGCATGGATCACATGTTTTGGAAGGTGTTAGGTTAGGCACCCCTAAAGTTTTAGACATTTCGTGTATCTGCCAAACCTTGCAGCATTTATACCTCAGCACAGACACAAATTAGTGGGCTGCAGAATTCCCTCTGTGGCTTCAAGAAGCAAGGCAGGATGGTCCTTGCTGCTTTGGATATCATCTTTGGCACAGTAGGATTCTGAGATGAAGTTACCTGTTAGGAAGTGGAAGATCGCAACAGCCTGAGAAGGAATCTTTCCAGAGAAAGGCTCGGGATATCTGCTGGGGTCCCAACCAGCCCTAACAGGGGAGTTTGACAGGCAAAGCTCTGCCCTGTGAGTGCTACAGAACACTGCACTCTCCGGGCTTGCATAAGCCCTAGCACAAAGCCCTAGCAACACCCCTAGTATTCCCCAGGTTCCCATATCTTAGGTAACCCCCACATGCCTGTACTTCCCAGGCAAGGGTTTTATCAGAGCACTTGAAAAACATCCTCAGACCATGTGGTCAATGCTGCAGTGGGTACAGGTGATGTGATCTGTGCTAAGTCTGGGTAGCTACAAAGCCTGCGCTGAAAGGACACCTGAAAACACCTGAAGGACAAGGAGGGCTCACAGACACCTGATGAGGCGTCCCTGACAAGGACCTGCAGAGACCTCAGTGGAGTGGTCTGCCTTTCTCCTCCCTGCCCAGCCTTCTCCCTCTTCTTTGCTTTGTGTTTTGTCTCTAATGCCATGGTTTCTGAAGAAAGAGAGGAGCCTCAGGAAGTAAGAGGCTAAGGGGTCCTGGTGCAGGCTCAGAGTCAGTGAAGGGGTGAAGAAGGATGCCCCTCCTAAAGTGCCAAGCCCTGCGTGCTGGCCCCAGTACCACTAGAGTCAAAGTCTGCACCTATGGACCCACAAATCTCATTCTGTCCCATTCTCTATCTCAGCTTTATGGGAGGCTCCAGCTCTGGTCCCTGCTCCTCAGCTTCTTCTTCCAGAGCCATCAGGCCCAGCAGTTTCCACAGAAGGCTGGGGGAGGGGGGACGGGGAGTGTCAAGGAACAACAGCCATGTTTTCTAGAAGCCCAAAAGAAATCTTTATCTTCACAAGACTCAGAGTACACAGACCAGCACAGTGGCTAAAACTCCCCGATGAAACCCTAGTCCCCAGCTGTGGGGACATTAGCTCTGCATGGCAGAGGTGATCTTGCATCATGACAAGTAGAGGAAAAGCTAAGCTAGCAGTAAATAGTACCATGTATTTAAGGATGGCAGCTTTCAAAGCACAAAAGCACCAGAGTAAAATGTAGAGAGGGATCCTTAGCCTATGCCCTCTATAATCAGAGAGCCCCCCTAAGCCAGGCTTCTCAGCGCCTCTCCAGGGGTCTCTGGGATGCACCCACCACACGGAGGAGGAGACTGAGGTTTGACAAGATTGGATAGCTGCCCAGGTTGACCACCTGCTGTGTGCTAGATCCAGGGCCGGTACACAAGTGACTTTGAACTGTTCTCCCAGATGGGAAAGCATCAGCTGAGTCCAGGCCACACCCTGCCCGGGGCTGGAGGCTAACCCCTGAGCTGTGTGTACTGCAGGCTCTTCCTGGAGAACAGCAAGCTGGAGCACACGGAGGGCGAGAGCAGCATCCTGGGCCAAGGTGGCAGTGGCACCGTCATCTACCGGGCCAGGTACCAGGGCCAGCCTGTGGCTGTGAAGAGATTCCACATCAAGAAGTTCAAGAATTCTGCAAATGCCCCAGCAGGTAATGGGGTGGCGGCCAGCACATTTTTCTTCAGATATGTGACCTCTCTTGCGTCCAAACTCCAGGCTACCTTAGGGAGGATAGAAGCCACGCGTGCACCTGGGGCAGGGGGTGAGGAGGACTAGGGGGCTGGTGTGGCTGGTGCCGTTCTGCTCTGTGCCTGGTCTGGCAAGTTGGGAAGTACAGGCTAGAGATCCAAGCTGAGCGAGGCCTGGATGTTACTACCTACCTAGACAACAGTGTGTGTCAGCAAAGACCACTCCTGCTATTCCCATCTGCTTTGTGCCCACCGAAAGCCTGGCACACACGGAAAGGGCAGGCTGGTATCAGGCAGAGTCCTCATCTGCAAGGCTCCTCCAGCCATCGCCTGTGCAAGCAGAAAACAGTACAATGAAAAGTAGTTGATTTTTTTGTTGTTGTTTGTTTGCTTGTTTTTTGTGTATGTGTGTGTGTGTGTGTGTGTTTTGTTGTTGTTGTTGTTTTTACTCTTTGGGGGCCCACCATCCAATACACAAATAATACACAAATAAATACATGAAGGCTTATTCTTACTTATGAATGACCGGCCTTAACTTAGCTTGTGTCTAGCCAGCTTCTCTAACCTAAATTACCCATTTCTCTTTAACTACGTTTTGCCTCTGGGCTTTTTACCTTTCTTTATTCTATATATCTTTCTTTCCTTCTTACACCAGGCTGGTTGTGTGGCTAGGTAGCTAGTCCCTGGCGTCTTCCTTTCCTCCTTTTGTCATTCTACCTCTTCTCTCTTCTCTTCCCATTTATTCTCTCAGCCTGGCAGCCCTGCCTGTTTCTCTGTTTTGCCTTGCTATTGGCCGTTCAGCGCTTTATTAGGCCAGCAGGTGTTTTAGACAGACAAAGTAACACAGCTTCACAGAATTAAACAAATACAACATAAAAGAATACAACACATCTTTGACTCATTAAACAAATGTTCCACGGCATAAACGAATGTGACACGTCTTCAACTAATATTCCACAGCAATGTAAGACAAGGTTGATGGGGCAAATCCTGCAAATAGTTATTTGGGATGTTCCCTTCCTGCTACATCCACACCCTACACCCCTCAGAGAAAGCCACCAGGATGCAGCACACTTAGCTCTGCATCTTACAGGCAACTCAAGAGTGCTTTCCGGGGGGGGGGGGCATCTGCACCCCTGTTGATCCATTTCTGTTGCTACCACAGAATACCACATGCTGGGTAACTGCTAAATAAAAGAAAGTGATTTGGCTCAAGGTTCTGGGGTTTGAGAGAAGAAAGATCCGGATGCTGGAGAATCTCCATACTATATCATCCTGGGAGGCCAAGAGTGAGAGAGGGAGCCAGAGGCGGAGAAGGGGGTCGGATTTCCTTTTCTAACAAGCCCACTCCTGTGATAACGAACAGTCTTGAAATGGCTACTTTGTTTTCTACTCATGAATGTCGGGGGTGAGGGAGGGGCGGGGAGACACATTCTAGCCATAGCAAGCACCCTGTAGTGCTCAGCCCAGGGCGCCTCACTCCAGCCAGCTGAACTGCCCCTTGTTCAGGACAGGTCATCTTGCCATCACAGAGTCAATGTATGTTCTTTGGTAGAAAATTATAAAGAAACTGGAAAGGAAGAAATCAATTTGCAGTTCTTTGAAGGGAATGTTGGTTTCTGCTCTGATCTAACATACCTCAGACTAATAAAGGTTCCCTGACAATCCTGAACGTGAGCAGAATGCTAGAACTCCATGGTATTCCTATACACAGCAGTGACCATTGGAAAACAGTCTCTGCAGCAGTAATAAAATCATTTGGAATTTTGGTTAATCACGGTATCCGAATCCTAACCCGGCAATTTGACTAACGGATGCACATGTGCTGAGTCAAAGCCAAGAGCTGACAAAGGAATGGGGCCAACCTCACAAATGTCATGAGTGAGTCTACAGGGGTTAGGGCAAGTTTCTTCCAGGACTTCAAGCAGACCTTCCTAGGAAACAGAAGTCACCTGGGGGCTCAGAAAGCCAGCACATAGAGGTGACATTGCTGGTCAGAGAGAAGACAGCACACTCACTAACTGGGGTGGAGATTAAGATCTTATCCACCACATAATAAAAAACAAATTCTCCATGGGTTAAAGAGTCAATGCGAGAATGGACCCTTACCCTCAGGAGCCAAACGGCCAGCAAACTCTTGCACAACCAGGGAGTGGACCACTAACGCTTTCACGGTGCTTGACTTTTCACCGCAATGGTTCCCCAGCTCTAAAATCTGTGGGGAAGGAATGCAAACCAGAAATAAGGCAATCAAGACTTGGCTTTACCCTGCCTAGAGCCAGATGACTCTCTGTGGACTGGCCACAACCAGGGGTGCTGTCCTGAGCCTCCAGGGTCTCCTGCAGGCCATCATATAAGAGATGCATGAATGAATTTCAAGGGCAGTGAAGGAGGTCAGAGCATGACTGATGTTCACTCATCCCCTGCGGCAGACCTTTCTCCTCTAATGTGAATGTCACAGCCCAGTAGCCATGGACAAATGTCTCACCAGCTGATGATAACCATGGTAGTCCTGGCTAATTGACAAGGAATAAGGTAACCTGCAGTGACCCTGAGGTGGGGGGGACTAATTACATTCCAGATAGTTCCCGGGCCAGGCTTTGAGCAATAGAAGGGGATGCAAAGAGAATAAGGTTGCTGGTACCTTCAAGTGAAGGGCGGCTGGGTAGCTGAGAGCTGTAGGGGCACTCTCCAAGCCATACAGGTAGAGCCCCAGGGCAGTCCTCCCTTGAGGGAGCCAGATGGGACTCAGTGAGTGCCCAGGAGCAAGCCACATTAGCTCTTGAGAAAGGATAGAGGCTTGGTGCTTGAAGCTTTGTTAGCATTTGTGTCTTTACAGATTCAGAGATAGTGCACACTATAGATGTAAGAGACACGGCAACACACAGATGACCAAGGGACACACACACATACACACGTGCACGCCCTGATGGACAGGATCCTGAGACATAAGTGTGGCTACTCTAAAGAGTCGGCACTTAAGTATCTCTGCATGTGTGTGTGTATTGTGTGTGTGTGACTTTGTATCTAAAATTCACAACCAGGTTCAAAACTTAAAGCTTAATAATTAAGCACAAAAATAGATCCATTTCGCCTATTTCTCCCACCTGCAAGACTCTTGTTGTCAAGGAAATTGCTGGGTACTTCTTGAGGGTTAGTATCACTGGGTACTTGCACTGAGTACTTGCTGAGGGCTAGCATTGAGAGAGGATACTGAGGTAGGTAAACTCAAAGGTCTCACATATTCTGTCCCAAGCAAGAGTAGTTCTTTTGTTGCTTTGAATACTTCTTTTAGAAGTGCTGCTTAGAGATGAGGGGAAAATGTCCCTGGAGTCACTCTGGGAGTTCTGTCAGTTGTGTTGAAGTTTTTGATTCCCCGTCCAAGGGGAGGCAGCCAGACCCAGAGTGAGGATATTCCCTTCTGTCATCCTGTCCCTGTCCCCTGCTTTCTATCCTGACTTAGTCTCAGCCCCACCCTTTAGGACCAAATCCTGGCCATCAGTATTACAATACCTCATGTGGTGTGTACTTTAAAATGTAACCTCATCTGACCTTACCCAAGTCCCTGTAAGTATGGCAGGCCTCTTGTGTCGTGTGCCCTTAGGAAACAATCTTCCTGACCTAGACATGGGTCACCTTTGCCTTAGGTCCCGCAGGGAAGCCCATGCTCTGCAGCCGTTATTCTGCCTAGATAGCTGATGGCCTTGCTTTGTCCTGCAGACACCATGTTGAGGCACCTGAGAGCCATGGATGCCATGAAGAACTTCTCCGATTTCCGGCAGGAGGCCAGCATGTTGCATGCCCTGCAGCACCCCTGCATTGTGTCACTCATTGGCATCAGTATCCACCCACTCTGCTTCGCCCTGGAGCTTGCCCCACTGAGCAGCCTCAACACTGTGCTGTCTGAGAATGCCAAAGGTACAGCGACTCTGAGAACATTCCACAGGGGCAGCTCACTCCTGAGAGGCCAGCAGAGTCCTAGTGCGGTAGGACAGGCCTCTGCATAGCCTTGGATCCAGTAGCTTCCTCCTATCTCACATGCCCAACGTGGTTGCCAAAGCAGAACCATGGGTGGCTTCAGTGAGCCAGGGTATGCCCCGCCCCAGAGCAGGTGCCTTGCCAACTCCAAACATGGGGCAGGGCATGTTGGGAGAGCCCGAGAGCTCACACTCCGGAGACAGACAGAAGCAAATTTCAAGCCCTATAAGAAGAGGCAAACTGCCTTGACCGGCAAGACACAGAGCCTTAGATGAGGCAGCTCCATTGGCCTAAGAGATGGCAGCTGGCACCTCAAAGCCCAGCTGCATCACTAAGTGCCCCCTGTAGCCACATGTACACACTGGGCACCAGTTAAGATGGAGCCTGGGATCCCTCTGCCATATCTTATTCCTCAAAGAAACTTAAAAAGAATTATCCTGAAGGAATGGGTAACTACCCCAAATGTTACTGTTGCCCGAGGTGGGGAGGTGGCTGCCTTCATTAAGAAAGAGCTGCTAGTAAACCAGGCTCTTCTCGACCTCCGTGAAAATGGGAATGATTTATGGAGTTTCTGTGCCTTTAGTTTACCCTTGGCCACAGAGCAAGGTGGGCCTGAGATGAGCTGGAGGGCGCTTGAGTCCTTAAATGCAAACACCAGCAACTTCCCATGTGGTCTGCTAAGCCAGAATTTCTATCCAAATGCGTACTACTTCACCCCAAGTCATTCTCTGTCCCTTCTGGCATCTGGCATGAAGAAGGGTGACAATGTATCTGCAGAATCTGAAGTGCTAGGGGCTGCGTTAGTCAGTGTTTCCTCACTGTAACAAAATGCCTGAGATAAACAACGTCAGAGAAATAAAGGTTGATTTGGGCTCATGGTTTTAGAGATTTCAGTCTGTGGTCAGTTGGCCTTGTCCTTTGGGCCTGTGGTCATGTGGCACATTAGGATGGGGTCATGTGACAGAAAAGGCTGCTTAAATCATGCCACCTAGAAGGTTAAGGAAAGAGAGAAAGGTTATAGAGTCCCAATGGCTCCTTCAGGGATATGTCCCCAGTGGCCTCACTTCCTTCTGTGTGACCTGTCTTAGAGTTTCTATTGCTGTGATAAAACATGACCAAAAGCAACATGGGAAGGAAAGGGTTAATTTCAGCTTACAGCTTGTCCTTCCTCATCTTATGGAGGTCAAGGCAGGAACCTGGTGGCAGGAACTGATGCAGAGGCCATGGAGGAAGGCTGCTTATGGGCTTGCTCAGTCTGCTCTCCTATGTAACCCAGGACCACCTGCCCAGGATGCAACCACCTAAAGTGGGCTAACTTCATCCTCCCACAACAATCATCAATCTAGAAAATGCACAACAGGCTTGCCTACAGGTCAGTCTGGTGAGGACATTTTCTCAAGTGAGAGTCTCTCTTCCAAAATGTCTCTGTCTTGTGTCAAGTTGATATACAACTAGCCAGCACAAGGCTCTGCTCTGCCTCTTAAAGGTCTCATTACTTCCCACTAGTGCCTTATAAGGCAACCCTTTAACCCCATACAAAAAGTAGGGGAGACAGAAGTGGAAAATGAAAGACAGGTTCCAGAATGCTACTTTGATTCGATCTTAAGTTTGATGAATTTGAACATAGGTACTGTTTTCTTTGCAAGATTCTTCTTTTATGCCCCTGGGGCATATGCTCACCCAAAAAATAGCCTACCAGATTGCCTCAGGCCTGGCCTACCTGCACAAGAAGAGCATCATCTTTTGTGACCTCAAGTCAGACAACATCCTGGTGTGGTCCCTGAGCGTCAAGGAGCATGTAAACATCAAACTGTCAGACTATGGCATCTCTCGGCAGTCCTTTCATGAGGGTGCCCTGGGAGTGGAGGGCACCCCTGGCTACCAGGCTCCGGAGATCAGGCCTCGCATCGTGTATGATGAGAAGGTACCTGCCTGTCCTGCTGTCATCCCCAAAGCCAGCTGTGGAGAGCAGGGGCCCAGTCCTGTGAGAAGCCAGAGAAGTCCAGACACCCTGGCTTCACCCGCTCCAGCCTGTGCTTTACTCTCTCCTATATTCAGTGAGGGAAATTTTGGCTCTGACCAGAAGGTGCTGGGGCACATGGTCTGCCTACTTGTTAAAAGGCTAACCTGTCCTTAGCTTTAGAAGTTTGTTTTGTTTCAGTGTGTGTGTGTGTGTGTGTGTGTGTGTGTGTGTGTGTGTGTGTGTGTGTGCTGGTGTGCTTACCCAACCATCAGCATTAGTGTCTTTCTGTCGCTCTCTCGCTGAACCTGGAGCTAGCTCACTGATTGACTACACTTGTTGGCCAATGAGTTCCTGGGATCTTCCTGGCTCCACCTCCTCCCAGGGTTGGGATTCCAGATACACACTGCTACACCTGGCTTTTATGTAGGTGTTGGGGATCAAAACACAGGTCTTCATGCTTCCACAGGAAGCACCTTACCTACTGAGCCATCTCCCCAGCCATAGATTCACACTTCTGTAACTTCAATTCACAAACATCACACAAACTATTAACTGTGGACAAAGTCCGGGGTAGAAATGTACCTGCACTTAGAGCCTGACTATCACATTTAATGCACAGAATAAGCAGACCAGCAAGGTGCTCTTGAGAAGCACAAAATAAACGTGGTAGAAGTTCCTGGTACCACAAGGTGCTGGTTAAATGCCAAGCAGGGGAGAGCGAGTGCTGGGAAAGTGAGTGTGGCTTCCCAGGCAGCTGAGCAGCAGCCATGGCTGAGTCCAGAGAGCCACTCAGTAGCTGTATATCATGCCAACCTGTCCCTTCACCACCCCCTTGACTCTAACTTATTTTCATTATACTTATTTACTTATGTATTTATTTAGAGGGGGCTTGTGTATAGAAATCAGACAACTTGCAAGAGTTAGCTCTTGCCTTCCACAGTGTGGGTTCTGGGGATCGAACTCAGTTCATCAGATTAAGCAGCAAATGCCATTACCGGCTGAGTCATCATCTTGCCTGCTCTGATTCCTTATTAGTGCATTGTTTGTTTTCAGATGGGTCATGGACCTTGAGAATGACCTAAGCGTGCACGGGTTAACTCAGCACCTGTGTCTGTTGCCAAAAGTTGGAAAAGGACAAACCAAAGCAACAGAAATGGGAAGCTTCTCAGTAGCTGGTGACACAGACAAGGTGTTCACCCGAGAGGCTGTGAGAAAGGCCACACTAAAAACTGCTGACTCTGTCTCAGACATTCTATTGTAAAAGATCTTCCCTGACTTACCCAGGGATCTGTGTAACCCTTTCCTTGCTGGGCCTTTCGATGATAATTAAAGTGAAGAAACAAAGAAGTTGCTATCTAAGAGACGTTCTGCTCCCCTTTGTATGAGTTTCACAGACAGCCCTCTGGTGTATTGGTTTTGGAGCCCTTAACTGGTGTCTGGTAGTTAGCAATTTCTCTCCCTCTCTCTCTCTCTCTCTCTCTCTCTCTCTCTCTCTCTCTCTCTCTCTCTCTCTGTGTGTGTGTGTGTGTGTGTGTGTGTGTGTGTGTGTGTGTGTGTGTGTGTCTAGAAGTTGGACGGACAAATGGATGGATAGGAGGATACGTAAGGAAGGAAGGAAGGATGAATGGTTAAGTAGATGGACGGAGGGACAGGTGTGGTACTTGGACAGATCAGGGTAGATAGATGAACTGATGGATGTACTGATGAGGGTCTCCCTTTGGGGAAATCCTATACTTCCCTTATCTAACTGTTATCTAATAATTTAATTTCTAATAAGCTAATTTTCTTATCTAATCTGTTCCTTCCCCCTCAGCCCAGCTTTCAAAATTTGCTGGCCCAAGGCAGGAGACCTAACTTGGTTTGCCTTTCTGCCCAGGTAGATATGTTCTCCTATGGAATGGTTCTGTACGAGTTACTATCAGGACAGCGTCCTGCCCTGGGTCACCACCAACTTCAGATTGCCAAGAAGCTGTCCAAGGGCATCCGCCCAGTTCTGGGGCAGCCAGAGGAAGTGCAGTTCCATCGACTCCAGGCGCTCATGATGGAGTGCTGGGACACAAAGCCAGAGAAGGTACATGGAAGAGAGTGGAGCCTGGGCCCTTCTTCCCTGGCAGCAGGGGCTGTGTGTGCCTGCTCACCCACCCTCCCTAGGGACAGCTGGGAAATCTTCTCTGTCTCTTCTAGACAGAGCTTTAGGTCCACTAATGTACCTCCCAGTCTTGGTGTGTATGCACAGGCATGTGCCTGCATGTCTGTCTCAGGAAAAGTTACCTTTTTCTCCCTAGGTTGTGTACTTGGAACCAGAAGTATTTCAAATTTTGGAGTTTTTCAGATTTTTAGAATATTCACATGTTAGTTGAACATCCCCAATCCAAAAATCCACTCTAAAACGCTCTGAAATCTGGAGATTTGAGTGTCACTCAATTTGTATATCAGACCCATTGTGGCGATGTATTCCCCATGCAAGGACAGGGGAAAGGTACGCATGTTTTGGAAGCTTTGCATGTGAGAAGCAGGGACCCTGCTACATTATTAAAGGTGGTGCCTTGTTTGTAGGAAGGGGCCCCATTCTCAAGCTTAGCACCTGTCCATCAAATCAGATAGTTGGTGTAACACATTATGAATACAATCTGAGACAAAAGTCGATGTCTCTGGGATTAAGGTGGGACACAAGGGGCCTTTGACTCCAGACCAACTGAGCCTATTACTGTGGCCATGATGACCCAGAGACTATTCAGAGCCTTTATTTTTTGGAGGGGGAGGGTGTTCTGAAGCCTTTTCAGACTTGTGTTAGGCCAACCCCGAGCGGGAAGAGTCTCATATCCCCCTGGCACCAGCCAGGGGAAATGCATGGGGAAACTGCACAGTAGTGCTCACTCGGGACCTCTCTCCTGCAGCGCCCACTGGCCCTGTCTGTCGTGAGCCAGATGAAGGACCCGACCTTCGCCACCTTCATGTACATGCTGCCCTGTGGGAAGCAGTCAGCCTTCTTTTCGTCCCAAGGCCAGGAGTACACTGTGGTGTTCTGGGATGGGAAGGAGGAGTCCAGGTAATGTCTGCAGCCTGCCCTTCCCGGCTTATGTCTTGGGTGGCCCTGGGAACAGAGAAGCATTGATACCAATGGCGCACATTCAGCAGACAGTGGAGTCCAAAGCCTGCTTAGAGCAGGATCAAGAGAGGAGGGCAGAAACAAAATCGACACAGGCACAGTTTTGAAGCTAAGGGAAGTAAAGAAAGGGTGAGCGCAAGTGTGTCAGGAACCCACTTCCAGGGAGAGTGTTGCTTCAAGATGAAGTTATCCACACTCTGAGCATGAAGGGCATGAGATGATGCTGAAGGTGAATGAGTATAACAGCCAGTGGAGTGAAATGAGAGAGCAGGGGACCAGAGCCCAAGGGTCACCCTGTAATAAGTGGCCACAGGCAGTCCCTTCCAATTGTAGCTGTTTTTCATAGAGAAGTGGCAGGAAGTGAGAATGGGGGAATGAGATGTCCCAGAGAAAAGAGGGAGTCCAAAGTGGCCACCATGGTCTGTGGAGCCAGGGCAGTACTGAGACCACTGCTGTGAAGGAACCACCAGCCTGGCTGTGTGGCTAATGCTCCCAGGGTCTGCTCACCCCAGCCCTCAGACTGCAGAAGGTGGCTTACAAACCTGACCGTTTCTCCAGAAAGGAGAGAGGGAACAGGACTTGACGGACCTCCAAGGGAGCATTTACAGAGAAGGCCCATGGGGCCTGAGACCATAATGGGAAGAACACAGAATGACCCTAAGAAGCAAGAAAGTCCCCAGCTAGATATGACCCAAGGTAGAGTGAGCTAAAGAGTTGGGAAAGGGTGTGGAGGCAGCTGATGGTCAGCATTGCGTGGACCAGAGAGCAAGGTGTCTGAGGTAGAGTAGAGAGAAGTCCCACTGGGAGAAGAAAAGAATTCCTGAGACCCAGAGGCAAGTGCTTCGGAAGGAGAGTGTAGTAAATGCTGGAATCTCCATGGATTTGAGGTCTTGTTTGATGGCCTGCAGAGTTGGGGAGGCTGGAATCCCCACGGGATCGGGGTCTCGTGTGATGGCCTGCAGGATTGGTCAGTGCATGCTACCCTCCTGCTTTCGGCGTGAGAGCTTCATGGGCTAGAATAGTAGTCCATCTTCAGATGGTCCCAGTAGAAAGCACTTGCAGGTGTTGCAGTCTGAGGAAACTTAGACAATGTGAAACTCAGGTAGGGTGGAATCAATGGAATGGACTCTGCTGTTTCCCTGAGGTCAGTCTGGTTGAAGTTTGTGTGAATCTTATGCTCTTAGACTGGCATCAAAGAGGCATGGACAGAGGGGAAATAAACTCCTATTTCTGGTTCTTCCCATTGGAGAGGACTAAAAACCAAAACCAAAGAAATGTCATAAGTACCCCCAGGATCTAGACATTGTCTCCAAGAACCCAGGAGAAGCAGCATTCACCCAAGGGCTGATTGTCACTGGAGAAGCAAGGAAGCTGTAGAGGCTTCTAGTAGTAAATTATTGGGACTCCAGAGCGAACCTGCCCTGTGGGTGCTGGGGCACACCCTCCTTCACCTCTGTGTCCTGAGGGTGTTTGCTCTGCCCTTCCTCTCAGACATAAGCAGGAGTTTCTACCTGAGAACCAAATCTTTAAAACACAAGCCTGTGACGGACCCTTTATACTTAAATGATTACACCTCTTCTAAGGCCTTTGCACCAGCCTGGGGAAGGAGGTGGCCACTGTCTATCTGGAACTGACCACAAGTTGTTGCCAACCACAGGAACTACACAGTGGTCAACACAGAGAAGGGGCTTCTGGAGGTGCAGAGGATGGCTTGTGCTGGGATGAAGCTGAGCTGTCAGCTCAAGGTCCAGAGCTCAGTGTGGATAGCCACGGAGGTAACCACCAGCCTGCGGGGCCCGTGTCAGGGTGGGCTTTGGAGGGGGACACTATTTGTAAAAACACAAGGTTTTCAGGTCAGCTTGACTATCAGGCAACCCCAGCTTACCCCTGAGAAATACCTAGCCTAATGCCATCAGTCCTGTGAGGTGGGTCACCAGGAGAACTGCGACTGTCCTGCTCACTACCAGCCGACAGCTAGGTGAGGACAGGTGGGTGCTCTCAGCAGGAGAAACTGGGTGTGTTGGTGGCGGGCCGTGTCTCCTTATCATGCTATGATGCCGCAGAGCAAAGCACATCCCTGGAGACCTGAAGCCCCATATCCATCGGAAGACCCAAGCAGCTGTCTTGTGAGGAAGCCAAAGACTGCCCCAAATCACATGCTCTGGGGTTATGATCATCGCAGTCCATCCACATGGATTTGAATTTATGAAAGTTTGAAAGTATGGCTAAATATGTAAGAGATCTCCAAAAATGCTACTGAGACCTCAAGAATAAAGAATTTATTCTGAGAGAATAGACAAAGAGATCTTTAACAACAAATTCACTAAATATCTTAAAAGATAACGGGCAGCGGAGTTGACCCCGTATTGATCATAAAGAGAGGGAGAGGGCTCTGCCTACGGCACGGTGTTGCTGTATTGTGATCCCACTTTGATAATGACATGCTCGTGCACACCACAGACATGTGTCTGAGATGTTATAACCCCCATTACTAAAGACTATCTGTGGGTCCATTTCCTGCCAGGCTATTCTGTGTTTTTCAGAGTTTCTACCAAAAGCAGAAATTGTTGGGCAGGGGTGGCACATGCCTTTAATTCCAGCACTCAGTAGGCAGAGGCAGGGGGACCTCTGTGAATTTGAGGTCAGCCTGGTCCACAGAGGGAGTTCTAGGATAGTCAGGGATACAAGAAGAGACCCTGTCTCAAACAAACAAACAAAAACCATAAATGAGTAACCAAACAAAATGCTGTCTTTCTAAGGTGCACAGGGGTTCCTCAGGCTGAAAGCATCCTAATAGGACATGCCAGTCACTTTCTTCTCTGGCTCTTACAGTGGTCTCATCTCCTTTTGCAGGACCAGAAAATCTATATCTACAGTCTTAAAGGCATGTGCCCATTAAGCATGCCCCAGCAGGCCCTGGACACCCCGGCTGTTGTCACTTGCTTCCTGGCAGTGCCTGTTATTAAAAAGGTAAAGTGGGAGAGAGAGAGATGTTCAGATCAGTCACTCTGGGCGGGAGGCTCTCCTTGCTGGGGACAATGGATTGAGCTGGGCACAGTGGAGCCAAACCTTCCTGGGCCACCTTGCCCAGGTCACAGTCACCGTTAGAGACATAGGTGACCATCTTTAAATATGGAGTGCCTTCTGTCCATGAACAAATGCCAGCCCTGACTCAGATGGGGTTCACATTGGTGTAAATGATGAAGCAAGAAAATAGATGCTTCTCTGGACAGAGGTATCAGTAACCTCTCCCCAGTCTGCCTTGACCACTGCCTTTACTGATTACTGGGGCAGCTAGTTCCCTTCTGTTTATGATTACTGCCTCTCAAAGACTCAGCACTGCCCAGCACTGCCTGGCATTGCCCAGCCTACCCATCATTGCCCAGCATTGCCTAGCAGACCCACTTTCTCACTCTCCTAACTCCCCCACTCTGTATACTCCCTATCCCTAGGCTAAGCCAACTCCACCATATCTTGGCATTGAATCCAGCCTCACTAGGGCTGGCCAAGCCATCACTGTACTGGCCCTGGGCCTTCTCCATCCAACAGCAGATGCAGGGGCTTCCCCTTCCCTTCCCAGCCTTGCCTGGGAGCAGCCCTCCTGGTGAACTGTGGGGATCTAGACCCATGAGCCCTCCTCTGAGAAGTTGTGCAGCACTGCCTGGTCTCCCAGGTTCTGCTGCCCTCCCTGGATTCAGAAAGGCTATGAGGGGCCTGTGGATGCAGTGCTGCTCTCCCCCAATGCATAAGGAGCACCTCCTTACGCCACTGTTTAAAATGCGCTGACTATCCGAATGTGATTCCCATTTGTCTATATGCAATGGAGGTGATCACAGTAATAGATCCCGGACCCTGTGGATCCCAGAGTTTTAGGCTGGGCACTTGGCAACTGTTCCTGTGACTTCCTGATAGTTCCCAAACCTGTGGCCTCTTCTCTCCACGTTGCTCCAATTTCACTTCTTTAGAAAAGAGAAAACAGAGATGCAGAATAGATAGGAACTGAACCTTAGAGTTGTTTATGGCCATTGCCCCAGGGGCAGGCCTGGCAGCTGAGATCTCCCTGCGCCAGAGCAGGGGAGAACCAGACACAAAGCATTATTGAAGGACCCCGACGGCCAGAGCCCCAGGCAGGGTGTACATACTGCCCGAGAAGGGAGAATAAAGCAGGCTCTGTGTGAGCCTCCTGCACAGGGTGCCTGGCCCTGCGGAGGTCGTCCTGCAGAGGCCACACAGGGCAGATCCGTGCGTTTTTACACGAGCACGCTCACATCCCGCCGGACGTGGTGTTCCCCACGCTGGCCAGCAGAGCCAGAGCCCAGTGAGACTTATGATCTGTTTGCTCTGGCTGCCTTGCTGACCTAAATCCTGAAGATGGATTCTGAGAAACTTTCTTAGGGCTCCCTACTGTGGATGCTGAGTGAGAGGCCACTCACTCCGCTACTCTGAACAGCCAGCCCCTACACACACACACACACACTGACTCTCAACAAAGAGACTTTCTGCCGTTCTCCTTGGTCAGAACAAGGCTGGGGTCTGTCCTGAACTCTGACTTGGATCTACGGCCCTTTGCCTCCTCCACTGCACTCTGTGTCTGCTCAGGGAAATGCCCTAGGAAGCCTGCATTTGGCTTTGTACCTGCAACTTTGACCTCTGCCTAGTGACCTCTGGCGGGTGGCTACAGAGGAACTCATGCTTCGTGGTAAGTCAAAGTCCTCATTAGTGTCAGCATAGGATTTTCAGTGTGTATGTGTGCTGGTGCATGAAGCCAAGACTCTTTCTCGGGAGGAGAGGTGAGTCAGAAGCTGTTTCTTCTAGAAACACATGTTGTCTACTTAACAGGAACAGTGGAGTCCAGGGTTGCAGAGATGAATGAGACATAACCAGGGCCAAGGTGGCAGTGGTGGGCACAGAGATCTGGCCCCTGCTTATCTGTAGCACTCTACCTACTGTGGGCAATGAACAGAGTTCCCCATGCCTGTTAAGTTGTCCTGTTAAGCTGTTTGCAATAGGGAAGACATTCTTCCTTTCAGTGAGGCCTTCATGGCGTCCAGGAAAAGCAGCTGCCTGCCGCTCATGCAGCGAGGCACCAGTCCCAGGTGGCAGCACCCTTGTTGGATGCCCTTGGCCCTGTGGACACAGTTCCTCCCTGGCATATCCCTTGCCTTGCAGCACCAAGGGTGGACTCGGCTCTGCTGGGGCAGAGCTACATCTTTTCTGGACACAGGCCTGAGACTCCTGAGCACATCAGGACCTCAAAGGCTTTACTTCTTTGGGACATTAAAGGGACACCATGCGCCCACTTGAGGCACATATGGAGACGAGTCTAGAGCCCGTGGCTTCTCTCCCAGAACGTGTGACATGAAAGAGCTTCATGTGTCTCTGTCCCTCCCCCCACAGAACTCCTTCCTGGTGCTGGCCGGCCTGGCTGACGGACTGGTGGCTGTGTTTCCTGTGGTACGGGGCACCCCAAAGGAAAGCTGTTCCTACCTGTGTTCACACACAGCCAACAGGTCCAAGTTCTGTATCCCGGACGAAGACGCGCGGCAGAATCCCTACCCAGTGAGAGCGATGGAGGTGGTCAACAGTGGGTCTGAGGTCTGGTACAGCAATGGGCCTGGCCTGCTCATCATTGACTGCACAGTCCTGGACATCAGCCGGCGGCTGGAGCCCTATGCAGCCCCGTCCACGGTCGCATCGCTTGTGTGCAGCTCAGACTGCAGCGGGGAGGAGGTGGTCTGGTGCCTAGACGACAAGGCCAATTCCTTACTGATGTACCATTCAGCCACCTACCAGTTATGTGCCCGGTACTTCTGTGGGGACCCCAATCCTCTCAGGGACACGTTTCCTGTGCGACCCTCAGTCCCAGAAGCCCCAGGTAGTCACATAATCGCCTCGAAGGAGCCTGAAGAAGAGTGCATTGCAGATGTGAGCATCATGTACAGCGAGGAGCTGGGCATGCAAATCCTGAGCCACCAGGACTCCCTCACCGATTACTGTTCCATGTCCTCCTACTCCTCATCCCCACCCCACCGAGATCCCAGGTCCCCTTCCAGTCTGCCCAGCTCCCTGACCAGCTATTCCAGTGTGCCTTTCTCTGCTGATTATGAAGACCCAAACAGGCCCACTGTCACCTCTGACAGATCTGATCCTGACCTGACTCCCATGGATGGGGAGACGTTCAGCCAACACCTGCAGGCTGTGAAGGTTCTTGCTGTCAAAGACCTCATTTGGGTCCCCAGGTAAGTTTTTTGATGTGCGGGTGCCATTTCTGAGCTGTCCAGTGTTCTTGCTTTGGGGCTGTGGTGAGTGGAACCCATGATTTCTTAAAAAATTCCCAAATCCTTCCCGGCAGTTCTCCCAAGAAGGTTTTGCCATTCGCTTTTAGAACTGGGAGTAATCTCCCAGAAAAACCAAGAATGTCCACACAGAAGCTCATTTGTCCATCAGAAAATCCTAGGTGCCACAAAACAAGAAGCATGCTCGAGTTTCCTATAGCAGGTCCTTTCCTGTGCCACACTGCCTCCACTCTCACTCACCCCCTTCACAAACCTTCAGGCTCCGCACACTGGTCCTAGACCTACTGAAGTTCAGCTTCCTGGACAAACTTGTCCCCTTCTTGGCTTTGGTTTCTTAGGCATGGCGGAGATATCATTGTTATTGGCCTGGAGAAGAATTCAGGTGCCCAGCGGGGCAGAGTCCTTGCTGTCTTAAAAGCACGAGAGCTGACTTCGCATGGGTAAGACTCTGAGAACCACTCTGTAGGGCCCAGGGGAGGGGTGTGGGGAACCCCAGAGCTCACTGACACATCCACTAGATAGCTCAGCCACCCTGCTGTGTTCTCACAGAGAAGCATGTGGATTCACCAGTGTAGCCATGAGGCAAAACGGAAGCAAGGCCGTGTCCCCCAGGCAGCTCCTGGGGCTCAGCATGACAGCTGAATAGAGCATCAGCCACTTGCCCAAGGGTATCTATTTCTGAGGCGTCAGGGTACTGCGGATCAAGTACCTTGCCAAAGGTGTGTCTCCGAAGCCAGATTCCCCTGTATTTGAAATGATGGTCCCTCCAAATGACTCGCTGTCCTTCCTGCCAAACAGGAAAGCCCTGCAGGAGACCCAGCAGCCCATGAAGCAGCAGACAGGACCAGGAGACACACACTCTGCTAGCTTGAGAGTGCCTCAGTACCAACACTAGGAGACATACCAGTCCCTGCCATGGGGACATCTGGGTTGGGACGCCAGTTCAGGGCACAGTCTTCAAGGCCAGGGCCATGGTAGCCTGGTGTTAGCCAGAGTTCCTGTTTATCCTTCACCCTGAAGACCCCCACAGAAAGTCCTGAACATGCATGCTCTGTGGCGTGTTTCACATCACAGTGGACCTGCTGGCAGCCCAGGCTGTCACTAATCTCGGGGAAGGGTCTTTATTCATCTTTAATACCATTGCGTAGTGCCATTCTGCCCAAAGCAGAGCAAGCCATCAGTCCCCCGTGGCACTTCCAGTCCCTTGCCTGCCAGCACTGAGATTTCTCAGTGAGTCCTGGGGCGGTGGATCTTCTCTATGAGCAGTTCTGGAACCCAGATCAGTCTTTGCTCCCAATTCCTGACCGACCCGGTCAAAGGAAGCTTTGTGCCGAAGTAGTTTCCAGCTCCCAAGTTGGGCTTCTGGAAACCCATAGGTCTTCAGAGCCCAGGTCAGGTGACCTTGGCATGCTACTCTGAGAGAACCTGGTAGCTTTTTCTGGTCATCCCCCATCAGAGGCAGGTTTTATCAAGAGTCAGGCACATTTGCTAGAAGGAGAAAGACCCGAGTTGGCCAGCTGAAAAAGCAAGGAAGGATCCGAGATTCTGGACATCTTGGTGAAAGGGAACCTCGGTGTGCAGTGGGGCTCACTCACTGGGCATAGGGGGAAGAGGTACAACTAGACCCAGAGGTGGGCCGCCAGCCCGACAGAGACACCAGAGCAAGCAAGTTACAGGGAGTCATTCACTGTGGCCTGAGAGGAAACACATTGCGCACCCACAGACCATAAAAAAAACAGTCCACAACCTCAAAACAATGGAAGCAGGGATGACTTTGAGGTAGCAGGTTTTCTGTCTAAGCTGTGTCTCTGAATTTCCTAAGTATGTGGGGACAAAGTGGCGGGGGGTGGGGGTGCGCTGCAATAAGGACACTAGCAAGTATAATTGCACACGTGGGCGACTCTGACCTTTTCATTGTAGGGTACAGGTGCATGTCACAGTGTGCATGCAGAGGACAACTTTGTGGGGCTTGGTTCCCGCCAGTTTTAAATGGGTTCCAGGGATTGAAATCAAGTCATCAAACTTGCTTCATAGGAAGGCCAGCCCTTTACCCACTGAGCCATCGCTCTGACCTTTGTAGGTCATTCTTAAACACTAGTAGTTGGTGGCTTATTCTAGACACTACAATTCAGAAGAGAGGCATGGGTGACTACTGCTATGCTTGTCTTAGTCAGTCAGTGGCCTTCCAGGGGGTTTTTCTCTTACAGCCAATGCTTATAATGTGAGTTGATACCCTTGGCCTTTTGTGGGACATTATAAAACCTCAGCCCATAGTGTTAGGAATTTTCCTAATGCGAGCTCTCTGCCGACGCAAAAATCCCAATCAAGCCAAATCACAACAAGCCAAATTAAAAATTATCCAGGTTTAATGGGATTCCTGCGTTCTCGGGTGGTCCCAAGGAGGAACCGGGAAGCTGCGAACGCAACCACCTTGGGGAGAGGAAAGAGACCACAAGGAAACTTTCTGGGGGAGCAGTTTAAATAGACTGGGGAAGTGGTCAAGATTTTGGTGGGCTGTCTTGACCCTCCTCCGGGGTGGGGTCAAGGTTTGGTGGGCACAGGGCCGGGGCCTCCAAAGATGGAGGCCAGAGACCAGGACTTACAAGTAGGTCAGACCACGAGGAAGAACGGGGACCTTTACATACATTCCAGAGCCAGGCTGAGCTGTTTATGACACCCTCTTAGTAACTCCACCCCTTTCAAAAATACACATGAAGAGAGAGAGCCCTCCCTGACCTAGTGAGGACTCCCATGGGTGTACTCAGACCCTATCTCTCTGCAGGGTCCTGGTGGATGCAGCGGTGGTGGCAAAGGACACGGTAGTGTGCGGCTTTGCGAATGAAAACACGGAGTGGTGCCTGGCTGTCTGGAGGGGCTGGGGCGCCAGGGAGTTTGACATATTCTACCAGTCCTATGAGGAGCTGGGCCGGCTGGAGGCGTGTACACGCAAGAGAAGGTAATGCCTGTGGAAGGGCCTCCGCGTGGAGCCAGCAGGTCCGAGCCGCTGCCTGACCCCTCAGCTACAGCCCTCCAAGGGCACAGAAGACAAACGGGTTCTTTGCTAACCCTGTGCTAAGAAGGGCTGAGAAGCTAGTAGCTACTGGTGGTTTGGGAGTTCTCAGGTTCTATGGGGAGAGTTACCAGCCCAAGGGTCTGGTTGAGAGAGGCCTTCTCTTGCCTCTTCCATGGGCTTCCAAGGAGCTGAGGAGAGCGACCCCATTCCAGGCCTTCCTGGCATAATGAACCGGCCTGTCCATTTTTATCGCCAGGCCTCAGATGGAATTACACTAGAGACTCTTGGTTGAGGAGCAGTTCAGGGCAAGGTTGGAGGAGGGCTGTGACCCTGGCCCTCCTTCCCCAAAGACCCCAGGCTCTCAGCCTGTTTCACAAGGCTCTGAGTCCCTGGAGCATGGGGCCCAGCTTGGTCAAGCTGAGATCGAATCTCCTGCTTGGCAGGGGCTCTGTGTGGGAAACCCCAGAAGGACCCTGGGCAGGCAGCATTGCCCAATAGTGGGGATGAATGGGTTCCTTCAAGAGCCACAGCCGGAAAGCCCAGTGAGAGGGCTCCTGCTCCCCCTTTACATTCTTCTCCCCCGACAAAAGAAGGAGAAACCCAATCAGCAGGCCTGGAGAAAGGGCCTGTGTTTATAGCTTGGTAAAATAAACTTGGACGCTGCTGGAGCACAGGCCGTGTTTGTTTGCACATCATAATCTTGTTTATCACTTTAACAAATTAAGTAATATCTCAGCGGTTAGGCCTGGTTGTGAAATCCCATCGTATGGGACTTATACTGAATTATGTATTTGCCAAACATTTACTGCCGGCATGGACAGCAGGTGATGAAAAGTGAAATTGTTAGCAGGGTGTATGGACACAACAGGGAACATTTTATAAATTCTGTGCACACGTGTGTACACACCCCCACATCTTCGCCAAGCGGTGCCCTTGGAGGCTGTTTAACCTAGAACTCAAATATGAGGTTGTACTTGGCTAACGTTATTGAACCTTTTCTAGAATTAAATTATAAAAACCAAACTTCAGATTTGCTAGGGTGTGCCAGCTGATGTGGCTCCTGTTATCTAAAAATAAACAGACCTAGAATGAAAGCACAGCCTCTGTCTCTTGAATGCAAGATGGACTCTGGCCTTCCCAGGTCTCCTGCCTGTCCAGGGTAGACCTGGACCACCCTTCTCAGCCACTGCTGGGTGTTCCCGGCTGCCCTGTAGCTCTCCATGGGCAGATGCTTCTCTGTCAGCCCCAGCCCTGTGGAAGCCAATTCCCCACTTCCTTTTGTGAGTCAAGTCCTAAATCCTTGAGGATCAAGGCTCTGAGTCTGCTCATACCTCATCACCAGTTCTCTCCTAGTGTCCCAAAACTGCCTGCTTAGATCTTCAGACACAAACCTGGTCCTGTCTGCACAGCGCCTGCTCCCTGTGTCACTTGCTGTGGCAGCTGTGCTGATAGCCAGCCTCCTCTACTTCACAGACTCAGCCCACCTTTACATCCCATCTTCTCCAGCCCGGATGCAGTACTCACTGAGCCTCACAGTCATGGGGAGCTGGGGGAGGGAGTTTCACATTCCCACCGGGAACATGGGAGAAACGGCTAATGAACTTGGCTAAAGAAGAGTTAGAAACCTAGAAAGAAAGTGATTCACATAAAGGTAAACAACAGCTGGAAGAAAATAAATAAAGCAAATAAAATTTAAAAATCCACAGGGCTGATGAGATGGCTTATCGAGTAAGGAAGCATGGTGTCAAGACTAAAAACCTAAGTTCAGTACCCTGGATCCACATGGTAGAAAGAGAACCAACTCCAACAAGTTATCCTCTGACCTATACACACTCGTGCACACACACACACTACAAAATTAATAAATTTAATTTTTAAAAATGTATTTATAACCCAATTGAAAGATGAGCAGTTCCCTTATCTTCTTTGCAAAATTCATATTCATCAATAAAAGAAAACACAATTGGAAAGCAGATAAATGCCATGCATAGGCCAGTGACTTAAAGAAACGCAGCCCCTCAACATGATAAAATGGCTTTTGTCACCCTCAAGTTACAGTCTGTCACCTTCAAAGGATCAGCCTCTTGAACTCTTGCTAGGTATTAGGCAGAGTCACCAGGATACAGTGACAGTCACCCAAACAAGGTACTCTGCTGCTGGGGCCTCTGCTCAAGAGGGCAGGGGTAATAGTAAACACATAAACAAAATAAAGAGCTAGAGGAGAAAATTCAGGAACCCAGCTGTGTTACAGCTCTGGAGGAAACGGTATCCTGACTGTCAGAAGCCAGGTGATACCTGTAAGAAGTATTAGAGCTGTAGGCACACCTGATTCCCAACAGCCAGGATATAGTTCCTTTCCGAGCTGTAGGTATTGCCTGACTTCAAATGGCCAGGAAACCTTTCCCTTCTGAGCTGTAGCACTTACTCCAGCAGCTAATGACTGGGGCTGTGGAAGGCCCGGAGTGGACAGTCCTGCCTGAGAAAGGGCATTTGTGTGAGATCTCAGGGTCCCACCTAGGAGAGCTTACACGTGTGAAGACCCTGTGGAGAAGGAGCTGGTCACAACTGGCATGGCTGGAGCACCAGGAAGAAGAGCGTGCCCAGTCTGCCTCCACCCCTACCCCACAGACCCAGCACACCATTACAGTTGTCCAGTGCAGCTCCTGGGAGCAGAAGACAAAAACATTGCCCGTGGAACAGAGAAGAGGCCAAAGAAACAGAAGGCACTTGGGGAAAGTCTAGCGCAGTTTTGTGCGTGCCATGACCCAGGAGCGTCCCTTAGGCACGTGATACTGCGGTGTGTATGGATCTGTGCAGAAGCATGCTCATCACAGATCGCTCCTGGTGGCCCAGCAGGAATCAGCCCAGGGCTCTCTCTAGAAGAGAGTCGCAGAGCTCCTGTGTATGCAAAACTGATCCTCACTGCTTTTCCAAAGGAGATAGCGCTAGCCATCCTGGTCTGAAGTGCTCTCTGAGGTATAATAAATGAACTGGTGGTGTTTTTATTAAATAATTCTTATTTATTCTTTGAGAATTTCATACAATGTATTTTGATTATATTCAACTCCCTTCCTCGACTGCTCCAAAGACCCTCCCCTATCCCTACCCATTCAACTTCATGTTCTCTCTCTGGGAAGAAACAACCTCCTCCAACAAGCCCAATTTTTGTTGCCCAGCTACTACTCCTGACCATGGGACCTGCCCTGGAGTGTACTCGGTAGACCAGGGGTCAATCCATTGAAGAAAACTGGCTTTCCTGCCCCTGGCAACAGTCAGGTGCCAACAGCTCGTCAGCTAAGCATGGACTTCGTGGCCACCTCCCCTCCTCCGTGCTGGGATTTTATCTGGCTTGAACTGTGCTGGTGCATGCTGTCGCCATCGTTGGGAGTTCCTATGTGCATCTGACCTGTTGTGACCAGAAAACACTATTTCCTCGAAGTCATCCATCACTTCTGACTCTAAAATCTTTCTGCCTGTCTTCCAAATAGATATCTGAGCCTTGAGGGAAGGCATGTGATATTGACATCCTGTTTATAGCTCAGTATTCCAAAGTCTCTCATTCTCTGCATGCTAGCATTTTCAAAAGCAACTTAGGGTGCAGTACACATCATGTTCCTATTGGAGTAAAACAGTACTGTAGCCCGCATTCTATGCACAGAAACATCTCAGCATTGGATGCTCAGGAACCTGGTAGGCATGGCTGCCTCTGGGGAGGAGAAATATGGGCTACCATGGAAGACAGGTTTTGATTTTTCACTTTACATCTTCCTCCTTGCAATTGAAGGGTCTGACTGCTCTTTCTATGGTGGTAATCCTGCTAAGAAGACTTCTCCTCTGGGCTGCCACGGCCATCCCCAGGTCCCCGACTGACTGCTTGGACCTGCAGGTCATTGGGACAGAACACCCAGAACCTCTAGCACAGTGGCTCTCAACCTGTGGGTCGTGACCCATGGTGGGGGTCAAATGACCCTTTCACAGGGATCACATATCAGATATCCTGCATATAATATATTTACATTATAATTCATAATAGTAGTAAATTTACAGTTAGGAAGCAGCAACAAAATGATTTTACAGTTAGGGGTCACCACAATTGCGAAACTGTATTAAATGGTTGCAGCGTTAGGAAAGCTGAGAAGCACTGCTCGAGCAGACTCACCTGCCCACACTCCAGCTTAGAGTCTCCAGGAAGGGAGCACAGGCAGCTGCCGGCATCCTTCCTCGTAAAGAGAACATTTGGGGAGCGCCATGGGAGATGTGCAATATAAAACTTCCCCCAAAGCCGAAAGCTAGCAAGTGCTGAAACACCCCTGGGTGCTAACAGACTGCTGCCCAGGAAGCCGTGTCCAGAGAGCCAGAGCTCGGGCTCCCATCTGCACCTCTAAGTGACTTCAGCATCTCCCGTTCAAGGAGAATTGAGCAGTCTGAGGAGGAACGGGTGCAGCGGCAGTCGTGGTAAGTGTTCTTCCCGCTCATGCCCAATGGCTTATTTTTCTGGTCCATTTCCCAGGCGACTTTGTAAGTAGTGACTCAGGAGGTTGGATGTGGTCAAGTAGGATGTTCCGGAGCATCATCAAGAAGTCAAGAGCCTCTAGAAAATTTAAGACATTATGAAAATGGGAAGATCATAGCTCATTGTACACTGTATAGCAATAAATTATCACATCTTCAAAAATATACTTTTCTACCAAGTTAAAACTAAAAATGGCTTTATAATGTCTCAAGTTTTCTAAAAGTATAAAGGTAGGCTTTTAACAATTTTACCACTTAAAAGTGAAGTTTCAGATGTGTTATACTTTTGTGTTAAGATATTCAAGTCCTGTGATTTCAATAAACACAGATACATAAATGTTTAGAAGTTATAACATGTATTGTCAAATATCTAGCAAAATTAAATAGAACCTTGAGTTATTTTATCCTCTGTAAACATAGCAGACTCTTCAATATTAGAAAACTCCAATAATCCCAACTATATTTATATTTTATACACCAAATATTTTATCTTTGAGCCTATCAAATTTATGTTTATCTATTTTTGAAAACTGATTAAACAAACATTCTTTATCAAAAAGAAGAAGAAGAAGAAGAAGAAGAAGAAGAAGAAGAAGAAGAAGAAGAAGAAGAAAAGAAGAAGAAGAAGAAGAAGAAGTCAAGAACCAAGGCAGGCATGGTGGGACCTTTAGTCCCAGTACTTGAGAGGCAGAGGCAAGAGGAGCTCTGTGAGTTTAAGGCCAGCTTGGTCTACATAGCAAGTTCCAGGGCAGCCAAGACTACAAAGAGAGGCCACAACTCAAAAACCAAAACAAAGCAAAGAAAGAAAAGGAAGTCAAGAGCTTTAGGCCCTGCCACTTACTTTCCTGTTCCTTACAAGACCTGGAGGTCAGGGTTCTTCCTGAAGAAACTGCGAGAGCTCTTGTTGGTGACGACAGGCAGCCCTCTGTGCCATCTCTGGCTGTTGACCTCCAAGCTACTCATGACACTGTGGAGAGGAAAGCCCACTTCCTTCAGTAACTAATCACTGAAGCCAAATGCAGGTTCTAGGTGTTCAAATCGCCCAAGCAGAGCCACTGAGTATCACAATAAGTGAACTGGCCCTAATGAGCTGCTGGGCAAGTGCCAGCAGAAGAGACTGGCGAGGGTGAGATGGAGCACTGTGTCGCCCCGGAGCTTCACCTTCCGGGAAGCTAGGCATGGTAGGGTATATAGCTCCCAACCCCTATCACCATTGGGCATTTTCCATTTAGCTATAGATACAATGTGGTCCAGAACTCCAGCCCAGTCACCCAAAGGCCCAGATTTAGTATGTGGTATCTTTGATATCGCATCAGTTATAGCCTTCCACCCTGAGAAAGCTACCACCTCTGTGAGTCTGGTATCTCCTCTGAGGAAGAGTAATGGCTTCTGTTCCTCCATCCGGACCCAGGAGTCACTCTGTATATGACAGCTATAGTCTGGCCCCAACCATGACCATGCCCTACTCCTTGTTCTCCAGCTGTAGAAATCACCTCCCTGCTTGCCCGAGGAAGCTCAGGTCTTCCCCAAGAATGGCTTATGGGACAACAAGGCAGTACTGTTGTCAAGTAAAACATCAGCAAGACAGTCAGTGACTTCGCCTGAGAATCGAGCTAAGGGATAGGACATATGAGAGGAAACAAACACACACTGGTGGCCGTGTGGGATGAGAAGAATATTTAGAAGCTTTTTTTTTAAGTTTATATTTTTAAAAATGAAGTGGGAATCATGGTTTGTGCACAGATAAAATAAGTACCCACCTGGCCCAGGGACGGTACCTGCCGGACCATCTAAACTTACTGGCTCTTCTGGGCCAGTAATCAAGCAACACTTCTTGGTTTTTAGGGGGCAGTCAGTCAACGGTGGGGAGAGGTCACGTGACTAGAGCTGGTAAATCAGATGAAATAGACACCAGGCTCTCACAGTGAGAGTCGTGCCTTGTATGAAACATACACTGGGTAGGGACAGCTCAGTCTCCTGCCTTTGGGAAGATGAGCCAGAACCAAAACCCTGCCATGGACACGTGTCAAGAGGAAGAAATGAAGTTTGTGGTTGGAACCACAGGGACTTGGGAGTCCTTCTCTCTCAAGCAGTGATGTGGAGCAGCCAGCTGTCCCAGACAGTCATATGACAGGGTCCTGCCTGCACTCTGATTGTGTCTAGGAAAAGGAACCTGGAGTCAGCCTACCAACCAGATGCTAACGAGATCAGTTTCCATGATCCTAGCAAAGTAGGTCAGGGTACCACACACGCTTTACACGTTGGGAGCCGAGCAGTTTGTGAAACAGTATGAGACTAAAGCCCACTGGCTGGTAGAGCTTTCCCAGGGCTCACAGATGCCATCGCTCACTCTTGGCACAGAAAGGACAGTCATCTTTACGACTGAACTCTGTGCTGTTCACCCCGGAGGAGCAGCCCACAACCTACCCCAGGACAGCTGAGGACACCCAGACCCCATGTAGCTTTGTCTGGCATCTTCCAAAGCCCGATCTTTCCTGCTAGGGTCAAGAAAGGTTGTTGTGATACTAGGAAGGTTCAAAGAAGAGTTATTACCACCAGTAGGTGTGGAAGGTAAGAGGTCCCACTGGAGAAGCCAGGAAAGTTCAACCTGCATGCTTGTCTCCTCAAAGGAAGGAAATGTTAACCTGTCTTCCTCCTGGAATGCTGGGGACAAAAGTACTTTACAACATGGTGATCTTTGCTATCTGTAGGAGGCTTCACCCAAATCCCCCAGAATAGTATATTTGTTTATCTCAGATCTTTCTCCCCTAAATCTTGAGCATTGTTTCTAAGATCCTTATGAGAGATGTCACATTTACAACAGCCTAAGTGACTTCTATGTTATCTTAGATCGAGCCCAAACCCTGACTTCCATGGGCATTGTCTTGTCTCAGCCATTCTCCATAGACCCTTATCTGGAGCATTGTTCCTAAGTCAATAGAACCCTCTTTCTGGAAGAGGCCTTGCGTACTTTGTAAAGAGTTTCAGCGTAAACATGTCTTAAGCTTTGTTGTACACTTGTGACTGAGCTGATTGCTATGAGGAAACTTTTTTCCAAAATTGTGCTGTACTTAAATACGGCTGAAATACACTGCCTGGTGTCAGACTCCAGAATTTTGGCCCAGCAATGACTAAGTCTGGCTGAACCAAGTTTCATTCTTGTCTCTCCACACATTACTCCATCACCAGGTATAGAACTAACAGCCCCTCCCCCCAGTTGAAAGGTTGGCACCACAGTCAGGAAGAAGTTGGAACTCTGGGACCTCAACATCCAGGGCAGTTTTCCAGTAAGTAGAATAAGCCTGCCCTCCACAGCTACAAGATCTAAATTGTCAATCAACTTCAAATGAAAAGCATTAGGTAGGAAGGATGTGGAACGGTGCAGACCATGTACCAATTTTATTTCCTACCATTATTGCTCAAACAATTCAGGAGAGCGATGCTTACCAAGCATTTCCATGGTATTCACTGTCAGTCACCTAAAGGGAATCTGGAGCCTGTGAAAGGAAGCATTCAGGTTCTTTGCAATTACCGTGCCATCTTGTACAAGGGACACAAGCCTCCACAGACTTGGTCCACAGGTGGTCTTGGAGTCAGTTTCCTGTGGACACCAAAGGACAATCACACCTTCTTGAGGAACTAATATTACAAGGTAGGCTGTTTCTTAGGACGCTCAAAACATCAGTAATAGTCTGGTATTTTAGACTTTAATTTTAATTAAATGTTGACAAGTGCAAGTTAGTTATAATTTTTAAGTCAATGTTAAACAGAGGGTGCTATGGATCCAGTATATAAGCAGTATGTTGTTATTGATAGACTGGTTCATTTTACATATCTCATAAATGTATGTGTCTCATTCATATAGCATCATCAGCACATAGGTAAGAACCATACCACTATACCCCACAGCCAGGCACTGAAGAATGCCGGACTAGTAAAGGCAGGGATGCCTTACGACGTATTCATCTCTTTGACCTAGAGCCAGAAAAATCCAGAAGACAGCATCCAATTCCCACCTTCTACACATCTACATCTACACAGCAGCCAGACAGCAGCCCAAACCCCTGCATCCTTGGAGCCTAGAAGACCCAGGAAAGAGCCAGGGCCAGAGGGAAGATCCACACAGGTGTTTCATGGTGGGATCTTATGGAATGTGCGACTGTCACAAGCACCTCTTGGAGGCAGGGACAATCCATATCATTCCCCAAATCTGGAACTTTTAAGGTTTCCTTCCAAGTCCCTGATAATGGCAGAATAGACCTGGACCTGTGGCCCACTGTGGCTTCACCACAGTGCCCTTAAGACATTTATGACATTCTTAGGATGACTATCGCTCTCTGTCAGACTCAGGAAGCCTGACCTGTGGTCACATTCCAAAGCACTAGGGTAAGGCCTTCAGCTTGTGAATCCTGAGGGGAAAGGGGGACGGACATAGTTCACAGCTGAGTCCACAATGCCCTCCTTGTTCCGAAGGCTCCATGGTGGTACCTTTGGAGCCTAAAACCCAGCCAATGAAAGGCAAGAAAATGTATTCATGATGTTCTACGTGCGGCCTTGGGTGCATGTTAATAAGAAACACACACTTGGCACTTTCTTCATTTACAGATGTATAAAAGATGTAAAAGATCAGAAGGACACAGACCAAAGTGTGATCTGTGACCACTTCTGGCTCCTGAGGGCACCACTCGTTTTTGTTGGTTCTCTTCTGGTTTGTCTGAATAATTTCTTTTAGAAGACTAAGACCTAGGTTACAAAAATACTCACTTTAAATACTACAAAATGATACCTGAGCCTACATATGGACTTTCTTGTTGTGACTGGTCTGTCTTGGGACGCTGAACGTCACAGCAGCCAACACCAAAGGAACACTTTTGTCAGTCACTTACTTTCCAGAATCCACGGCTCAAGTGAGACCCTGCACCTTGCTCCTTTAAGCCTAAGGGGAAATGTGATTTTTCCCTGGTAGCAGTCTGCAAAGAGAACATCCGGAGCTGTAGAAACACCGCCCTTAGATTGCACAGACTACTTCCTGGAACTAAGTCTTTTAACTGCCTTTAGCAAGGGCAGCAGCTGTCCCATCCAGTCAGAACCTGGGAGCGCTTTGGCCCTGAAAGGTAAGAAGCACAGGCTTCCTCACAAGAAAGTCTGGTCAGGTCCAGGGGCCACTCTACTGCCTAGAGAAGATTTCCACCCCTTTCAAAACCATCTCCTGTCAGAGTTTCAGAATGGCAGAAAGGGGGTTTTGAAGTGCCACACCCCTGACAAGCATGGGTTGTACCCATCAGGCAATGTCAGGCCACCTGACCAGTTGGTACAACTTTCCTCAGCATTGGACACTGGCCTGGAGGCCGGGTCTCTGATATCATTACTCCCAACCAGAGCTCACTTCACTTTCTACTGCCTACGAAGCCTGTGAGGCAGAGTCTGGACTGGCTTGTGTGACTCTCTCTCCCTCTTGCACAGGCTGCTGGCTCCTTCCCAGCTGAGCTCGCAGGAAGCATGTGGTATGCTTTGGTAACTTTGGCACTCACAAGGGATTCGGAGGGATGGTCAATGGTTTAAGGGCACTTGTTGCTTTTACAGAGGACCTGGACTGGGTTCTCAGCACCTCCAAGGCAGAGCACATCTGTGAACAACGATTCCTGAAAAGGACTGTCCACTAAAGAAAGAACATACAGAATGACCAGACCTCCTCTGTCTGCCTTCCACACTACCAGGGATTTAATCCCATCCCAGAGGAGGAATCCTCCGGGTGGCGCCTGCTCCTTGCCAACTGGTGACATCACACTCCGGACTCTACTGCCTGGACACATGCCCCTCGGCTCCTGGCTTCCGAATCTGCTTTAGTCTGGCATACCGCCCTGAGGTCCCAGGACATGCCAGCTTCCACAGGCTGCTTCCAGGAGCTACAGTCCCTCCGACTGCTCAGTACACCAGAGCATTTTCAGTGAAATGGGGACACTGTCCCCACACAACAAGACTCGCTCTTTTCTGTCTCCACTGGCAGACACACTCTTTAGACAGATGGGTAGGCTCGCTGTGGCCTAGTTCTGAGGCCTCAGGGGCACTCCTGCCCTGTGGAGGACTGAGCATCCAGACCCGCTAGGCTGCTCCTTTGGATCTCTCAGGCATGGGCTGCTCAGTTTCCTTTCACTATAGTGAGATGCCTGGTAGAATTAATTTTAAACATCTTTATCTCATAGTCCAATACTGTTCAGGTCCACTGTTTTTTTTTTACATTGTTTTGTTTTATTTTTTCCATTCAAGAACATAATTAAAGAAATAAAATTTTTTTTTCCTTTCTTCCCCTTCTCCCGGTCCCCTCCCACTACCCCCCCACCCCTCCTCCCTCCCCCTTCTTCCTTGAAAGAGGGCATGGTGCCCTGCCCTGTTGGAAGTCCAAGGCCCACCCCCATCCCTCCTGGCCTAGGAAG